>LGAG01028707.1:17358-46785 GCA_001278395.1 Lerema accius
CCGAAGACTGCGTCTATATTATTTTTAGTCTGTGAAGCCACAACTTGTAAATCATTCTCTGTACCGTGTCATATCTATTACTGTGAAATAATTTAAGCAAGACGCTGGGAAATGGGTGACCCAAATTTTTTATCTTTTTATAGGAAATTGATGACGCAGCCTTACCTTATTAAGGCTTTTTATGAAAAAAAATAAACTCACACCTGCAAATTTATATTTTAGGTGACACACGTCTAATGTATTAACAACTTAAGTTTTGACTCGTTTTCAATATTGCAGGAATGTATAAGTTTTAGATTCGGCATAGTTAAAGTTTACATGGAGAAGAAGTACAGAAAGTAAATTTATTCTGTAACCCCCCCCTTCCCCTTCATATACGCTACGTAACACACATATGACAATTTTTATCAAATTTTTATCTAGAAATGTTGCCATTTTGCCTAGTTACAAGATTTATATTTCCTAGTTTTTTAGTAACAATAAAACAATGTTACGTAACGCGTTACCCCTCTCATCTATGTAACGCATCATAACATTTTACAAGACCTCCTAAACTGCGTTACGTAACATTTGAACGGCTCATTAAATGGCAACATTTTATTGTAATAACTAAAGCCACTGAAAATTGCAAACACTCAACTGGCTGTCTGCCAACCTTTAATTGAAAATTTCGTATATTTCATTAGGCACTGAATTATCGCAAAGTTACGAATAAGTACGTTAATAACTAGAATTCATTAATATTATAAAAATTAAAAACAAAAATCCCTGAATTATTTATTTACTTAAACCAAATATTGTATAGGTAGACTGAGTCTTCAGTACAAAAACAAGCTTTTTTAAACAAGCTTTTATTACCTTGTTAATAAGAAAAAGAGCTAAAAAGTTAAAAAGTGCAAAATTTCAAGTCCCTACTGTTAACCGTTGAGGAGTTCAATCGTCTGGAGCCAATCCTGGTAGCAGTATCACATCATGCTTATTAAAAACATACATTGTCATCAGGACTGGACCAGTGTGTAACATTTTAGCTCAATCGAACATAGAGAAGTGGGTGAAATTTAGCTTGCAAGATTTGATTACAAACACCGGGACAGGTGAAACTAAATAAAAGCTTGTAAAAACATTAGCCTCATTTTCACGCAGTCGGGTAAAAATAAATCTTTTAGAAAAACTGTTCCTAGGTAGGTACTCCTTAAATTGCTAGACTGTTATTTCAACGAAAAAATGCTGAATTCATTTGTTTAAATGTTACTAATCTTTTATTTTAACGGCATTTTTAGCGACATTTTTAACGTCATTGTTAACGTCATTGTTAACGCCATTATCACCGGCATTATTAACGGCATTTTAACGACATTAACAACGTCATTTTAATGGCATTGTTAACGCCATTATTACCGACACTATTGACGGCATTTTACCACCAAAACTTTAATCCTAGCAGTCACACCAAATATCAATCCTACAAAATATAATAATGCATAATTATATTAATTTCCCCACAGTACTTTAGCGTCATTTTAACGGCATTATTAACGTCATTTGCCATCAAAATTGAACAAGAAATATCGTACAAAATAATTATAATATGCATAATAATTATAGTATGAATTTCCCTACAGTACTTCATTCATACATCATTTGACATTCCGTATGGACCATTTAGCTGTCTGAGAATCTATGGAATCTACAGGTGAGGATATTTAGTCATTCTAGACTATAATTTATGACCTAAGATAGGTAGCCTAAATACTAACAAGAATTTAGTATTTATCTAATCGTTATAAATCTATGAGGTGTTGAAATATAAATCTATGCAAATGTGTTCTAAAGTATTATTTTGCACTAGTGGACCTGCCCTTGCTTCGCTTCGGTAAATCTATGCCGAAACGAAGGTAAAAAAGTAGCCTAAGTTACTCCTTATTAAATCAGCTATCCGCCAGTGAAAATCACGTCAAAATCGGTTCAGCTGTTTCAAAGATTAGCCGAATCAAAAAGACTGACAGACAAAAAAATAAAAAATATATATTTTGGTATGTCTATTGTCTACTGTGTATACCTACATAAGTATGCATTTCGTAAAAAGTGGTTATCTTAATATAACAAACAGACACTTCAATTTTATTTAGTTGTATAGATGTATAGATTACTTATTTTTCTTTATTTGGAAAACTAAGAGATCAACCAAACATTCAAACAAAGTATGTGGCATAACAACGTCTGCCAGGTCATCTAATCTATATCTATATCTATACTCTATATATATTTTTATTTTATTTTTTATTTATTTACTAAATAAAATTGAAGTGTCTGTTTGTAATATTAAAATAACCGCTTTTTACTTAATGCATACGTATGTATACACGATATAGATACCGAAATGACATTTAAAAAAATTTTTGTCTGTCTGTCTGTCTGTCTGTTTGATCCAGCTAATCTCTGAAACGGCTGGACCGATCTTGACGGGACTTTCACTGGCAGAAAACTGATGTATCAAGGAGTAACTTAGGCTACTTTTTACCATCGTTTTAGCAAAGGTTTACCGAAGCGAAGCGAGGGCGAATCCTCTAGTTTCATATAATATCATTAAACCAAGTTTTTATGACAAGTGAAAATGGCGGATAAAAAAGCGAATAGGGCTGTCGCATGTTTATTCATGGTACTTACGCCACAAGTATAACAGAACCCCCATAATACGTGACTTGGCAACCCTGACACTGTTTTTCTATTACTGATTATAATCTCTAAGTATTTTAGAAAGACTATGATGGAATGTGGTTTTGATTATAGAGTTTTGGGTTCGAATCCGAAACATATCTATCGATACAACTTAATAACATTGAAGTGTCTGTTTGTAATATTAAAATAACCGCTTTTTACTTAGTGCATACGTATAGAGGGTACACATACCAATTTTTATTTTATTTTATTTTTGTCTGTCTGTCTGTCCGTCTGTCTGTTTGATCCGGCTATTCTCTAAAACGGCTGAACCGATTTTGACGGGACTTTCACTCGCGGATAGCTGATATTGTAAGGAGTAACTTCGACTACTTTTTTTACATTCATCTCGACATAGGTTTACCGAAGCGAAGCGAAGGCAGGTCCACTAGTTAATAATAAATTTTTCGCACATAATTTAAAAATACAAATCTTCATTAAGAGTCTCTCGGAAGGACTAATGAAAACCTACGAGTAGGAAATTTCCCTGAAATGCGCCTTGTATTAAGATCGAGCCCGGAATATTTTGTAAAGGGCCCTTAATTACCAAAACGTCAAATAGGTGAAACGGGTAACATAGGTAAGTAGCCCCTACCATGTATTCTCGATTGAAATTCATAAAAAATTTTACCCTCAACGCAAAGGTGTTTATAAGTTTGACGTGTCTGTCTGTCTGTGGCACTTTAGCTCCCGAACGGATGAAGCGATTACAATATAGTGTTTTTTGTATTAAAGATGACTTATCTGCGAGTGTTCTTAGACATGTTTGATGAAAATCGGTTGAGCCGTTTAAAAGGGGTGAAAGTGGGGAAGAATAACCGAATGTCTGCTTATATACGTGGGGTCTCAAAATAAAGCGCACGAAAAGAGAATATTGATGACTTTTTGAGTGTTCTTAGCTTCGTTTGATGATAAAATATGTTGAGGTTTTTTTTAATACTTAATTTAATATTATTACTTTTAAAAGAGGTCATTCAACCAAATGTAAGTGTGTCTGACTTCAGTAGCAGCAATGCATGTATTAACCAACTTCGAGTAGATTCAATTGTAATGATTAGTAATTGGACTAATATGTACTAGTGAACCGGTCTCGCTTCGCTTCGGTGGACTTTTTACCTGCTATATTGCGGGAAGAAAACATTTGCTACGATAATAAGTACCTACTCTACATTACGTCCTTTCATAATAAGGTACAAATGTCAAGTTTTTTTTATTTCCTTCTCTATCTAAGTGTAACAGTATAGCTATTCCAAGGTGCCATATTTTTTTACGTCAATCGAGTTTGGTTCGAGTTTGGTTCGAGTTTGGTTCGAGTTTGGTTTGAGTTTGGTTCGAGTTTGATTCGAGTTCCCGTAGTAATCTTCAAGGTATAATCACGAAACGTCCCCCACATCGGCAATCGCTCAGGAAGAAAGGAGATACGGTTGCCATGGCAACAGTGCCTTGTAACACTGGTTTAAATAGGTATAATATTACGTATACAGTATACTGATATACACTTAGATTTGATCTTAAATTTCTTAATATATAAAAACACAGTACGTGTGTTTGTCACTGAACTACTCCTAAACGGCTGAACCGATTATAGTAAAACTTTGTAGCGTATTTTAGAATCGAGTATAGTTTTGTGCTACAGTTGGACCCGGCAGGTGGAGCTGATGTCGAGATACTTCAAGGACCAGACAAACTATTAGTTATTGAAACACCGTCATAGCAAAAGTTGTCCAATATGATGAGCATTTACTAAAAGACAACTATTTATATGCCCCCTCCATTCCTTCCTTCGTAAAAGCAAACTTTCTTAAGCTGGTCATAGACTATAAGCCCTAGAAGCATGAAGCAGTGCCAATGCGTTCGGTGAAGCAGTTTGAAGCAAGCGCTACTTCAACGAAAAACCAACTTATAAGAGAAAATAAAACGATCAATTTATTTAACTACAGTATATTCTAATGTCAATATTCGCAGTCCCCCTAATAATAACATAGGAACTTTCTACAATTTTGAACTTTAAGTCCTTGAAAATAAGGTCTAAATTAAAAAGGGACTATTTAATGGTTTATAAGAGCATAATAAAAACATATTACAAGGACCGTTTAGTTTAAAAGCAATTAGAAGAACGCTATTAGTTTTATTTTTATTGGCGGTTCAATGATTTAATGGGTACTTAACTTGACGGTTAGTTGATATTTAACTGGACAAGTTAGCGGTTATTTTGATAACACTTGATTAGTAAAAGATGTTTTAAAAAGTTATTTCCTCCTTAGTTCAATAAGGGAGCGTTCAAGTATTACGTAATGCAATTTTTTTATATTTTTGACAAACTCTCCCCTTATGTAACGCGCCGTAACTATTTTCTGTATTCCCTATACGTTACGTAACACACTAAATTACAATCTTATCTTATCTTATACAAACATATAATAAAATTGAAGGTTGGGGGGGCTCTGTTTGTCTGCGTGTTTGAAAGAGCATCACGTAAAAACTGCTGATTTTACAGAACAATGGATGAAAAACATAAAAAAATCTGAACTCGGGGCGTTATTTAGGGTTTATTTTATATAAATCAGTCCACTCTATCTACCTATCATCCTCCAAATGTACCTATCATCGATTTCAATATTTTGAGTAACGGTGCTCCAATGCCTCAAAAAAAATTTTAGTATTTTTTTTGTTTTTTTTTTACTGTTATTTGTTACTTGTTATTCTAGAAGTTTCCTAGGATTCAAACCTGGGCCCTTGATTTGGGTAAACAACATATTAACCCTACGTCACTGTCATTATAATATTCAACCCGAAAATATAAGACGTCTTCAGGTAAGAGCTATCCACTAGGTACTTACAGCGTAATAAGCAAAATCTTCTTAAAGAAATATTGCTTGTTTTACTGGGTTTACTTGCTACATCTTATCTTAATCTATTATTATTATTTCACATAATAAAATTGAAATTTGGGGGCTCTGTTTGTCTGTGTGTTTGACGTAGTCAGCCATATTGAAAAAACATACAACAGTAGTAGTTATTTATTTTAACCTAAAATATACACCGAAGCGAAGCGAGGGCGCGTCCACTAGTAATTATTATACAGGGTGGCCAGGGAGATGACATCCAAAGCTAAAATTTAGATGACTCACGTTAAGTAGTATCCAAGTCTAGTTATCCGATTTTGCATAGTTTAGGAAATAAAATGTTTAATGTTTTTTACATTATCTTCACCTAACACTGGTTTTAGATTTTTTGCTCATTCTATTGAACACTTGTATTTAATTTTTATGGTGATAAATTAGTAACCATAGTACTAATTGTCACCCTAAGTACGATCACTCTAAGCGAAGCGGAACTTATTAAAAATTTAGAACAAATTTCAAAATTATGTAAGATTGTGGTGTATTTTAGAAGTACTGAGTGTGGTTTCGAACCACAATTGACCAGGTGGTGCTGTTGTCGAGATACTTCAAGGGACCAGACAAACTATTAGAGTTATTGAAACGCCGTTATAGTAAAAGTTGTCCGATATGATGAGCATTTACTAAAGGCACATGGAAATTTAAGGTCCGGTGTACCTGATGTGGAAAACAATATGACAACGTTTGCCCGGTCATCTAGTACTGTTAATACTAGTTATAATAATCAACTCTGTAAAAGGAATATTTTTAGAAATATTTGGTGCAAGTAGGTAGTAGGAGGTACGGCTTTGATATATTAAGACCACATTTTTTTTTAATTACTGTGTGTTCAAAGGCTCATTGATAGACAGTTAACAATGATATTGACATCTTCCAGACAGGTCTATAGAACGAGTCTATAATCTATAGTTTGACAAAATGAATTATAGTCGAATTTCGTCAACGTTTAGATCTCCAAACAAAAATAGTATTAAAACCAGTTCAACACACAGACACAACACACAAACAGTTTATATATAGCTAGCAAACTAAACAGATACAGTAACAAAATACAGTTTAATGAGGACAGGTAAATGACGCGCCTTCCTTCGGTGTGTTCCACTTAGCGCTCGGAATACAACCACTGCGGAAATTATATTTTGATGACCCCGTAGCCTAGTTGGTAGTGATCCTGCCTGCGAAGCGAGGGGTCCCGGGTTATTTACAATTAGAGATAATACAAGTATTACGTACCGCAATTTGGGAGTAGAGGGTACCTTCCTTGCAAAGTGTTATGATGCGTTACATAGGTGGAAGGGGACGGCTGCTGGAACAACATACGTAACATTGTTTTTTTTATTACAAAAAACTATGGAAAATGGTATCTTCCAACTCGGCAAAATGGTAACATTTTTTGATATAGACAATCACTTTTGCGTGACGTAACATTTAGAGCGGGGGAAGGGGGTACAGAAAAACGTTACAACCCGTTACACAGGGTGGAGGGGGGGTCAAAAATCTCCATAAATAGCTTTACATAATACCAGTCCTACTCTATGTTTGTTACAATGTCCTTGGGCGGCAGGGGTTGGTGGCACTGTCAGCTCGTTTGCTATCTTAAAACCATAAAAAAAGTATTTATTTATCCACATATTTAAAACTTGATGCACTATACACTTGTATAAATACAAAGGCGGACTTAATGCTAAAAAGTATGTACATACTGTGTTTTAAAATTCGTCCCCTATAAAGCACCAAGTGGAACACACCGCCGTCCCCTCCCCCCGTCTCGCGGATATTGATTTTGGTTGTTAGGGATTTATTTATGACCGTTCCGTCTGTTGCCAGTAAGATAACTAGGGTTGGCGGGCCGGGGTTCAAATCTCGGCGGGGTATTTGACAACGTCCAAATATTGTTTGAATCTAGTTATTATAACGTAGGAATATAGCTTTGATGACTTATGTAGTGCAATGTTTAAACACCTCTCAACTATAAACCGACTGCTCGAGAAGAGTAAAGTTTTTTGAACGTGTGTATGTATGGGGCCGTTCAAGTATTACATAAGGCTTTTTTTCCCTCCCGACCGACACTAGCTTACTTAGGCTTAAATATAATGTGTCTGTTTCATAAATCCGATGATTATAATAGGTATCGTCTAACGAGACTTTAGGATATTTTTAAATTTTTAAATTATTTTTTCTTAATTTTTTATAATGTTATTTTTATTGTAAATTTTGACATTCTTTAAGTGAGCTATCCGTTTCTAAGACGAAATAAATTATTTGAATTTTAACTTTAATTTGAGGGCGAGTGGGGTTAAAAAACATCACGTAACGTATTTCCTTTCTATTACTAAAAATAGGGAATTTAATTCTCCTTAGTCGTAAGTTTATTATAAAAAGGCTATTTGTGTATTTTTAGAGAGGAGAAAGGTGGGTACAGAAAAACGTTACAGCGCTTTACATTTGGGGGGGCGTCAAGAATCCTCCAAAAAAATTGCGTTACGTAATACTTGAACACTCCCTTACGATAATTATTTTATTATATAATTTATATTGTTCGTTAAGAGGGCTACAATAATAAGAAACTAAATAGTTTTGATTTCGATGCATTGTCGAACAAAAATACAAGTATTACAAAGAATGAATACAATTTAAAAACGAAGTTAAATTCAATTAATCAACCTGAGTGTGTACTTGCCAAACTAGATGATGCCCTAAGCCAGTGGTTCTAAAAGTGAGCGCTGCGGTTATAGGGGCCGTCCATTAATCAGGTAATTTTTTTTTGGCATTTATGAATATTTATGAAATACATAATTACATAATTTGCCAAAAAAATAAATACACTTGATATTACTACACAAACCCTTGTGATGTTTCGTGATATTTTATATCTTTTTATTACTTAATCCGTTCAACGGTTACAGCGTGAAGGACTTACAAACATCCAAATATCCAAACATCCAAACATCTTTACAAATTTTCACATTTATAATATTAGTAGGAAGTAGGATGACACATCATATTTTATGTTGAAATCAGTAACAGGAACACAGGAACTCAGTGAAACAGTTTGGGCAGTAGAGCAAGACAAAGAAATAGACATACATACATACTCGTACATAGGTACGCTCGGAAAACACTCTTTCCTGATACAGGAACCATAAAGTTTGGAAACCAATGCTCTAAGCAGATTTTTCATGTAAAATTTTAGCTTGATTAAATGATTGCGGATCTAACAGTTCGTCTGCTCGCTGCATTTATGGGTTTAACATTGATTTAACCCTATCGAATCTGCTTTTTAGGGTTAAGTACGTAAAAGGTGAAAACGGGACCCTATTACTAACCCGCTGTCTGTCTGTCAGCAGACTGTATCTCATAAACCGTGATAGCTAAGAAGCTGAAATTTTCACAAGTTATGTAATTCCGTTGCCGCTATAACAACAAATACTAAAAATAAAAAAATTAAAATATTAAGAGGGGTCCTTCATACAATAAACATGTAATTTTTCGTATTTTTTGCTCAATATTAATAATGACAACATGTAAATGCTTAACATTTTTACAGAATATAGATATGGACCTTATCCATAAGATAGTCTATTTATCGAGGAAGGCTATAGGCTATATAACATCACGATAAGATAAATAGGAGAGGAGTAGCAAAACCGCCGGCGATTGCTAGTAAAGGTATAAAACATAATCAACAACAAACATCAAAAACAAAGCTTGTACATTAAAGTTTCTCGTAATAATTATTATCCAATACTCGTACAAATTTCACTCCATTACAGTTATATTATCAGAATAGATTTTCAGGTAAATATAATACGGGTGTAGGCGGCTAATGAGAACCAATTACGATGAAATTTCATTTGAAATGCTACTTTTGATATCGTTTGATGTTATATAATGGTAATTATACCTTACCCTGAGTTATAATCCCAATTTTATTACGTTACCTTATAGATTTTATAATATTTGAGGCCCAATATTTTTCGTCAATAATTATCGTATTGAAGGTGAGATACGAGTGAGTTATTGGCCTGTCTGTCTGTCTGTCTGTCCCATGGTCATCTGACGAAAAGTCCTATTAATAGATATTTCACGTTTACTTTAATATCAATACGTTTAATGTATTTTCGATTTTTTTTAAAGATACGCGGGGGAGTTTCATTTCCCCTTTCTTCTCCTCCATATAAGCCTCCATACATACCTTTACGAAACGGGGGAGATTACAAAAAACATATGTTAGTGTATCATATACCTACATAAAAAAATTAAAATTTTGAAACTCCCAGTCAAGTATATAAAAATAGTCCACAATCTATTGCTTGACATACTAAATTATAGTCCAAATATAGACCTAGTTTAGTTACAACATGACTTAAACCTAGCATAAGAAGAACATCAGTATTATCAGAGTTGTTTTAATATTTAAGACATGCTCGTCGGTGTAAATATCTTTATAAGTAGAAGTGAGTTTGTTTCGCTATTAACGCACACCTTTTTAACACCAAATACACTTTGACGCATGCGCTGTTTGTCTAGTGCACCCTATTAGCCACAGAGTAATGTAGGGTGGTCTCTGAAGTATAGAATAGACCAGACGCTGGGTCCCTAACTTGGAGGTACCCCTGCGGGGATAAATTAGCTTTTTTTGGGGGTAACAAAGGATGTAATTATGAGGATTGTAAAATAAAAAAACAGAGAAATGTAACTTGAATAGTTTGTTTTGATGACATTTTAAACAAGGGGGAAAAATCAGTTTTCCTCATAGGTTACAGGGGTGACTATATTGAAAAGGTTAGAAACCACTGACCTATTTACAACCAAGACACAGAATAAATCACAAATAAGTATTAAATTAAGCTTTGTTCCTTTCTTCCCCATGAAACTTTAACTATGCCAAATCTCAAACCCAAACCTCTGTAACGAAACCAAAGTTGACTTTCACATAAAATACAGATAAGTCAACAAACCTCTCTGATATAATAGTTACTCTCTGTCAGTAAGTACTCTATGCTCTGCTAAGTGATGCCGCGGTATGAACCGTCATAGCCAGTTCACCTGTACGTAGTTAGTTACTACACGATAATTAGTTAGTGAGTTTAGTTAATAAACTCATATAATTAAGTAACGACGTTTGAATTGATTTCGATACTCTTGTTACTTATAGGACGAGATAGGACAGGATAGAATAGGATAGGACAAAACATTATATGTAAAGAAAATCTTACATGTAGAAAAATTTAAATTTGGGGGGGGGCGGGGCTTTGTTTGTCTGTGTGTTTAAAGAGCATCACGTAAAAACGGCTGCTTTGACAGAACAGTGGATGAAATACATAAATAATCCTGAACTCGGGGCGTTATTTAGGCTTTATTTTATTTAAATCAGTCCACTCTATCAAAAGTTATAGAAAAAGTTTGTATGGGACTTCTTTAACTGACGTGACTGACAGACGTGGTCAGCCATATTGAAAAAAGATACACCGAAGCGAAGCGAGGGCGGGTCGACTAGTCTTGAATAAAGATTGTACTTTTAATTTTCAGTCTACAAACGCATGTGTTGAATTGACACATTTCTAATACCATTGGGGATGCGTGGAATTTTCACGGAGACAATTTTTCTGCCTAATAGCTTTGCCGTGATACTGTGTGTTTAGGCAAAGATTAACTAAGATATAGAAAAGCAATATAAAAACTATGAGGTCAAGTATAACGTAATGTAATTTTTTTAGTTTTGTAACCCCGTAACGTTTTTCTGTCCCGTCCCCTACTTTAATTATTTACGTAAAAACTAATTATCAATTAATTCGGTGATCAAATATCGTGAACAAACCTGCACTCCTGACAGTTCTCCATACAGTTGTCAAAGCTGTGTGAAGTCTGACAATCCGCACTTGTACTATGGTGGACTATGACCTGTACTGTGAGAGGTCTCGCCCAGCAGTGGGACAGTGGTTAGTGATGATGATGAACTATTAATTGAGTAACCCTACTATATTTACCTTATCTATGTATTCACTCAAACCCATAACGCGTTGCATTTGACCGACCAACGATACATACATACATACGTACATACATGCGTGAATGCTGTGCGAATGATGTCAAAGCTCTTTACTGCACTAACTCTGTTAGCTTACCAAGCTATGCTTACTTAGGGGCCGTGCAAGTATTATGTCATGCAATTTGGGGGGAGGGAGGGGTTATGTAGAAAACGTTACGGCGCGTTACAAAGAGGGGTTATTTTTTTTTTTTAATTGCGTTACTTAATTCTTGAACGGTTCCTTACATACCTTACGTTTAAAAGCTTTAAACTTTAAGCTTATACAAGTATAAACTTTAAGCTACACAGTGAAGAAAAAATTAGATGTAAATTACATTTATACTGTAGAGCGTACCAAAGAAGTCGTCATAAAACCGTAACGGAGTCAATTCTGTACATTGAATATAACGAAAATGGTTCCAAAATACTTTTTATAGCGTTAAACTTTCTTCCTACAGTATAAAAGTTATTAATAAGAAAAAGAACTAAAAAGTTAAAAAGTGCATAATTTCAAGTCCCTACAGTTAACCGTTGAGGAGTTTAATGAAATCGTCTGGAGTCGATCCTGGTAGCAGTATCACATCATACTTATTATAAACATGCATTGTCATCAGGACTGGACCAGTGTGTAAAATTTTAGCTCAATCGGACACCGGGAAGTGGGTGAAAAGCTTGCAAGATTTGATTACAAACAGGACAGGTGAAACTAAATAAAACCTTGTAAAATTATGCCGCTGTCTATACAGGATTCAGAATATCTACATTATTAGGATATTTATCTATGGTCGCTCATGTCGACAATCCCTCCGACCATAGATAACGATCATATCTTTGGTCTATGGTAAATAAAGTCAGGTACCATAGTACATTATAGGTAAGACTCTCGCAAGCCATGCAAATCAATAATAAAATAAAACAACTGAAGCTCACGTATGAGAATCTAAAATTAGGGATGGGACTGACGTTTTGTCCGTGGGACAGTGGATGGGACAGATTGGGACGAATAAATTGGGGACAAATTAACTTTGTGTTAACATAACTCATTTTTACTTTCGAATGCTTTGCCTGCTGCAAGTTAATGCAATAATTTTTGGATTACAAAGTGTACTAAATATATTTAGACTTGTGAACCGCCCTCGCTTCGCTTCGATAGACCCTTTACCTGCTATACCGTGGGAACAAAACGTTTGCTAGAATAAAAAGTACTCTAGATTACGGCCTTTCATATAGGGTACAAACATGCCAAGTAAACAAATTAATATCTATGTAAATTTTTTTCATACCTAAGATTACATTAGGTATTACAATTTTATTAGAGATCCCTAATTTTTTAATGTTATATAGGCTATCTCACTCAGTGAAGATGTAGCTGTCTAATGGTGTAAGAATTTTTGAAATCGGTCCAGTAGTTTTAGTATGACAACATTACAAACAGTATCAACCCTAAAATGCTGCGTACACACAACTTACAAACTAAAATGGTAAGACGACGTCGTTAAGCTAAAAAAGCAGTTTTATTCAAGTAAATAAAAGAAAAATTGTGAGATAAATGTAAAAGATTTTACATACAAAACAGGTATATGTAAATTTTGACGGACGTGTGCACGCGACAAGCAACGAACGAAGACTGATTTGAATTTGGTATTCTGCACGTTTGCTGTGCGCGGGCGCATTCAATGCTGAATTTTGAGGTGACCACACTTTACGTAATATCTTCAGGATAGTAAAAAATATACACTTGTAGTCCGTTTTATGCATAATTTAGCCGCATATTTATATTAAAAATAATTGGGGCTTTGCGAATGTTACGTAATGTTTTTATAAAAAAATTAGGAAAATTAAGTAAACACTAATATGAGGCACAATATATTGTATCGTTTTCTATTTTCAAATAAAAACACATTTAAAAAAATGGGGTAAGGCCAAATCTTACAATTATGTTCTCATAATTATGTACCTACTTAGGTTGAAAAATCGTCGAAAACACTTCCTCTAATAAATAAAAGCCCTACAAAATAGACACCTACATTTAGGTGTATATTTACCTCATACTTAAATAGCCTTTTTAAACTAAAACTAGCATTTTTAATATACTAAAGCAAGCAATTTATTATAAACAGCAATTTCTAGCTTAGTTCAAAGGTAGTAGTTTGAATTAGCCAGCTATTTCCGTATTATTAATAACAAAAGGATGTTTTAAAAGGCTTCATAGTAACATACTGCATACTGTTATTAAAGAATTCGTATGTAACTCTTATGCCCTATCATTCGCTTCATTAAAGCTCTTTGAAGGATGCCTTTTTATCTTAATTTGGAGATCGTTAGGGAACATTTTATTTTATTTTTTTTAACATACAGGTCATTGTTGACGTTGTATTATAATATTTAATAAACTTAAATAAACTAATCTATGCTAATAATGTAAAGTTGAAGAGTTTGTTTGAACACGCTAATCTCAGGAACTACTGGACCGATTTGAAAAATTGTTTTAGTGTAAGATAGTCCTTTTATTTAGGAAGGCTATAGGCTATATAACATCACGCTAAGATGAATAGGAGAGGAGCAGCAATGACAAATATTGCGAAAACGGAAAAATTACGCAGGCGAGGTCGCGGGCGGTAGCTACTCTTTAATAAACTTACCAGTGATAGCTTAACGGTTTGAACGTTAGTCTCCCGATTGAAGGTTTCTGAATTCAGACCACAGTACTCTAATTTACAAAAAGTTATGTGTATTAGAAACTAATTTATCATTTGCTTCGGTGATCAAACATCGTGAACAAACCTGCACTCCTGACAGTTCTACATAAAGTTGTCAAAGGTGTGTGAAGTCTGACAATCCACACTTGTACTATGGTGGACTATGACCTGTACTGTGAGAGGAGGTCTCGCCCAGCAGTGGGACATGTAATACTTTTGTTTGACAGTAATAATTTTATCTGAAAATGAAATAATGTCTATTGGAGTTTTAACCAAGAAACAACAATTTCTAGGTAAATTTTCAGTGGACTCAAATGTGTAAGATTATATTAACTTGTTATTTGCTTCCATCTCTTTTCTATTTTAACAGGCAAGTGAAACACAAACTACCCTTCAACTTTTAACTACTTAAAACTTGCACGGAACCCAGTATAAAAAGTATAGAACATCCTGACGAAATTTTATAGAAACGCGAATTTAGGTTAACTATTATTTCAGTATTCCAGGCAATCCAGGTACCGTCATTATGTCAGTTCTTTATATTTGAAGGGTACTTTGAACTTTTCTCTCATCATGGTTTGTTTTTAAATAAAAATTGTTGTGTTGTGAAGGGGCGCATACGTAATACGAGATATTATTCAAGGCTTTATCAATGTAGGTTACATTACATAACATAATATTATGTTACTATGTTTGTTTACGTTCGTGAAGTTGGGATTTTTTTGACTTTTGCTTTGATACTAGTTTTATTATGTTAAGGACCCATTTAAGTATATCTTGCGTACGTAACTACTGGTAGTCGTGATAGTTCGGGTAGGAGTTGTTTTGAAGTACAAAGTACAAGTAGGTTTTTAAGGATTCTTGTTAGATAATACTTTATATCATCGGCTTTATGAAAGACAAATACGGTATACTTAAATCTGAGTAAGCTAGGATCAGCCCTTAAAATATAGTTATGGCAGTGTAATGGTCACTGTGTGTTGTGAGTGAATACGTTTAAATTACTTGTTTTTTTTAATACAATAATTTTATTTATGTATTTACGCCCTAAAATAACCTCAAAATGGCGGGCGGCGCCTCAAAATTCCCCATCCACCGGGCATTTTCACTGTTCTCGCTTATTGTAATTAATTCTTTAATCCTTTAGCCATCCAGTGGTATAATTTAACTTTGTATGTACACGATAGATTCGAAACTACAACGCCAAACTGTGTCCCCCGATTGTGTTATCATTATGTTTTTAGGATTGCCTCCGTATGGTAATAAATTCAGACGTATTCCCGTCAAGAGTCAGAGGTAAAAATTACCGTAAGTAAAATATTTTTTTTAATGAATTTTTTTTTAGAAAAATATTTAGATGTCCTATTTTTTCTTTATAATCATACTCACCCTAGCAGCCTTCCAGTTTCTATTTATGTATATCTTCCCAACTATCTCTGGATCATGTCGTATTAGTTCTCATTTTGCCGGATCCGTCGCGGGTTTGAGTCTGGGAATACTGTTGAGGGTAATTTTACATTTGTAGGTACTACTATTCACATACAACTGTTACTATGCCGGAATAACAAGTCATATAATTCCCAGCGAGGCTAAAAATTACATTAGTGTAAGTATTCAACTTTCAGTAAGTGTTAATAATAATGTAGGCACTTGAAATTTGGCATGGTTAAAGTTTACACGGCGAAATTCATACAGAGTTTAGGTTGACAATAACATCTTCCAGCCAGGTATACAGAACTAGTCTATAATCTATTCTTTGACATAGTAAGTGGTCAAACGACCACAGACCGACCGAACTAGTTTAAATAATTCGGAAATCCTAGTGTGGGGCTAAGTATATATAAAACTAGCAATCGCCCGCGGCGCCACCCGCGTATTCATCTTAGCGTGACACTTGAAAAACATTACCCTCCATTTACTGCAGTCGGGTAAAAAAGTACTGAATTCACAACAACAAGCAATATTTTACAAACAGACAGCCAGATGGTAGAATGTATAATCGATATATATAACTAATTCCACGCTTTCTCGATCTTGTTGCGAACAACTCGATTTATGTGAGACGAACAAACTGACTGACAGTTGATATTTTATTATCCTTTGACACGTTATATATACTTAATAATATAAAGCTGAAGAGTTTGCGTGTTTGAACGCGCTAATCTCAGGAACTACTGGACCGATTTGAAAAATTATTTTAGTGTAAGATAGTCCATTTATCGAGGAAGGCTATAGGCTATATAACATCACGCTAAGATGAATAGGAGAGTAGCAATAAATAATATTGCGAAAACGGGAAAATTACGCGAGCGCAGTCGTGGGTTACTACGAGTAGTTAGTAAATAAAAAAAAACAGTTAATTCAAAAAGAAACCATTGGTTTAAATTAAACGGAGTAGCGCCAATTAGAGAGTTTTGGATGGATGGATGCAATTACATCCAGAAAGGATTAGTAAGGAAGCAAATCAACTTTTGCAATACAAATATTTGTCAAAGGTTAGAGTTACAAAGGGGATTTTACAGGTATTATAATATTGTAAAGAGGGTTAAACTACACTTTCACTAGACCCACTGCGACATGCAACTATTATAATTTCCTCCGGAATCCTACTTTTGGACTATGAATGTGTAGCGTTTATAAAAAAAAGATTATGACTGAAATAATGTTTTTTTTTATACGAGTCTCTTTCGAAGTCTCATGGTATTATTATGTACGTCATAATCACTTACGTAATATCAATGTTCAAAAGAGACATTATAGCAACTGACATTCCAAACCCAATGTTTATGTATAAGACTTAAAAACTTTAGTCGCAAATTAAAATCGCATTAGTAAAACTTCCCCTTAAGCCTTACCTTACCTTTGTAAGTAGCTAAGAAACGAAAAATGTCAGAAAACTAAATAACTGGACCTTTTCAATTTAAATTCTCAAAAGGATTTAAAATGGGGCAAATAATAAGTAGAAGGAAGCAACTGAAAATTTTTTCAGTAACTACAATATGCATTCATTCCGACCTGCCTTTAGCGACATTTTGTGCCCCTAATTAGTTGCCTTTTGAAATTTTTCGAAAATAATATTATACTTTTTTTGTTACATTTGATTGCTTGTCTGTAAAAGAACTAACTATCATTAGGTTCCATTTGTAAATGCTACCAACATTTTATGTATTATCTGCTAAACTACCTTCTACCTCCTACTAAAATGTGGGTAGATGGAAAAACAATTATTATTACCCGACTGCGTAAAGGTAATGTTTTTCAAGCATATTTATGTATGTATGTCCATTTCCGTGGCATGTTTTAGAATCTAAACGTCCTAACCAAGAGTTACATAGGCTATATAATTTTTAAATACCCACAATTTTCAGTCGGTTTTTTTTAAACACCTAAATATGCCATACTGAAATACGCAACATATCGCGTACAAATTTTCCATTATCCAGCCGTGCCTCATTAATTTTACGTCGAAAACCAAATACAGTGAATCATTGGATATTGTATCGGGTTCTCGGTAAATTAATGAATGTTCTAAGCAGTGATCTAAACATCAAAAATATACTGGTAGCGCCGTTAATTAAATCAAAGGTAACCCGCTCCTGGGTAGGGAGGTAATTGGTAATGTCGATAGTTTAATTAAATTTTGCGGGGAATTGTTGGGATTTTTGGGTTCTTGGGATTTTTTGGTTCTTGGGTTTTTTTGGCTCTTGGGATTTTTTGGTTCTTGGGATGTTTGGGTCGTTACGTGTATAGGGTTCTAGGGTTTTTTAAGTTTTTGGAATCTTAGGGTTATTATAAACTGAACTAACTAACCTGTGCTGGTATTTAATATTGTTAAACAACTGAGTTTGTTACACAGACATTGACTATTATATCTACCATGGATATTGAACAAGTCTAAAGTCTGTAATCTATCGATTGAGGCAATGAGCAATGACACAAATTTAACCGAAAAACAAGTCCTTATTTTTAATTATATTAGTTTATCGATAAAGCGAGTTGTTGGCACATCCCTAACTAGATCGATAGTCCCCTGTCTGTTGCTAGGGCTACGTACGAAGCCAGGGTTGGCACTCACAGCTCTTTAAAATGGGAATATAATGAATGAATATTGATTTTAACGTCGGAGTTTCATGTTCGAATCCTTTTCGTATCTTTCTTTTTTTTAATTAGGTTTTTTTTGTTTCTTTCTGTCTGTTGAAAATACCTTTCTAGGCGCATTTCAATGTATTTAACCAAAAAATATTTTTTAACAAGAATAAACTTAAGATACTACCTAAATAACATAAGCGATTATATTTACAAAAAACATTATTATGATTTTAAAAATCCAAGGTAACTTTTTTAACCATATCACGAATTAGGTATACCTACCTATACTGTATCGTGCGATTAAAAATACAGAAATGTCAACAATTTATTTTCATTCTAATTTCGAATTTCCATAAACAAAAATAGTGTTGTTCCACGAACTTATCGATAAAAATCAGCAGCTGTGTAAAGTAGTACAGTGAATATTTCACACGAAAATAGCGTAAGACTAAATATATTCCAAATTAGCATTCTGAGAACTAAAGCCGGACGTGTGAGTTACTGGAAATATTTTGTTTAATTTACGTCGCGTTTCTTTGATTTACGCGTTAAATAAACGAGATTTAGTAAGTATTTTGTGGATTAAATAGCAGTAAATATTCACAGGAATTTGATGAACGTTGCTAGCTTGTTATTAGAGGTTAATTGAGGTAACAATCATAGGGGACTGTTTAAGTACCTACCTATTGCATAACGCAATTTGAGGGGGGGGGACTGTAAAATGTTATGATTCGTTACATAGATCGAAGAGGTAGGCAAACAACGTATTACGTAACATTGTTTTTATTACAAAAGAAACTAAGGAATCTTCTAACTTGATAAAATGACCTTTTTAGGTAAAAATAGTAATTTGTGTGTTACGTAACGTTTAGGGAGGGGGGAGGAGGGTACATAAAAACGTTACGGTGAGTTACATGGGGGGAGGGGGGATGAAACCCTAAAAAAAAATCGTTACGTAATATTTTAACGCCCCCTTATAGGTTTCTTTGGTAAATTGGCTACTTTACTCAGTGTCTTATTTATATGGCGCATTGATTACCATTTTATAAATTAACAATTACTAGTATTCTCATTGAAGCAGTGATAGCCTAGTGGTTTAAACGTTGGTCTCCCGAACGGAAGTTCCTGAGTTCAAACCCCAACACTCTTATTTACAAAAAGTTATATGCGTTACAAACTAATTATCACTTGTTTTAGTGATCAAACATCGTGAATAAACCTGCACTCCTGACAGTTCTCCATACAGTTGTCAAAGCTGTGTGAAGTCTGACAATCCGCACTTGTAGTATAGTGGACTATGACCTGTACTGTGAGAGGAGGTCTCGCCCAGCAGTGGGATAGATACGCAGTAGGTAGCCCCTAATATTACCTAACCAGAAAACAGATAGATTATTGAAAACGGATAAGCTATCAACCGTCAACAACTCATTACAAATAAGTTTAGTAACACAACAGACGAACAGACAGATGATAGGATAAACCGAGGAAGGCATCTGAATATCAAAACGATCCCAGCGCTATCGGCATAGGCGACTCTTTGTTGGTTTGCTTGTGATAGAAAAAATTGTTAACTAGATATAGTTACGTACTAGATACGACCTGATTTATTTAGTTAATAAAATTTTGCTTATATTTACAGTAAACTTTTTTTGACTCATCCTATTTAGCACGCAGTTTTACGTAAGCCTGAAGAGAAAATCTAACACTTTAGCCGTAGGGGCCGTTCAAGTATTACGTAAGCAGATCTATAACTATTATTTACTCTCATCCCCGTAGACAGCAATAAGCAAAGCGACCGTACATAAACATTTTTATACACGTCTTTGTTTTAACTTTTTTTATTGATTTTGTTTGTCAATAGTAAAATCGTAAATAACTGCTGACGTAATTACCATCTAGACCACCTATCCATAAAAAAAAATCAAAGGAAAGACACCCAATATTGCTTACGTATTACTTGAACGGGAAACCCTTCCTCCTATCTGTAATGCTTACGTAATTTTATTTATTTTTATTGAATAACCTACAACACTTACAATTAACAATACAGTAAAAAAAATAAACAAAAATATTATATCTAAATGTAGTCTTCATTACAGATTATCACGCCATCGTAGACAAACTAATAATTAATATTTAACGGCCCTTACTTAGAGCGTACCTACTAAATGTGTTACGTAATTCGTTACAGGCCAGTTCTAGTCTCTGTAAGTCTGTACCACCGCAGTGACCGATCGTATGCCCTCTAGTATGCTGCGTCATTCCAGACTAACTTATCAATACCATTGATGTAGTAACTGCTAGACAGGACAGTATAGTATAGTATATTTATGTATATTTTTAATTTATTTCAGGACTTAGTCGCAAAAAATTGACACGACAGTAATATTTTAAAAAATTTAAAAAGAAAGCTAAACAAGACTGTAATATATATATTTTTTTAATATATTGCAGAACTTAGTCGTAAAAAAATCAAAGATTATATAAAAGAAGAATTAAAAAAATCAAAGAAAAAGAAATATAAAAAAATGTTTTTAAAAAGAATTCAGTAATAATTATTGACTATATAATTTTACAAAATACTTGGTAATTCGAAAGTCGATAAGTTGAGAATTATACAACTGTATTTAGAAAAACTGTATTTTTGTACAAAAAAAAATTTTTTACAATTTTTATTTTACTTCCATATTTTATTTTTACAATTTTTATTCTGTCAATTCTACAAGATTCCCAACTCTACAACCACCGAATCGCCCGTTGAGAGCCGATCGCAGTCGTACAATAGCAATTATTGTAAAGCAACGTTGATCCGCTATCGATATCGATATCGACACTACCTCACTATTATCGACTTGTCTAATCCGGCGGATAGTCAAATTCTTTGCTTGTAATGTCGATGAAATTGTGATTTAAGAATGAAAAGGTTACTAAGATTAAGAATATGATTAAGTATAGAATATTAGAACAGTGGTTTCTAACCGTTTCAATATCGTTACCCCTGTGACCTATAAGGAAAACTGATTTTACCCCGTCTTTAAATGTTATCAAAACAAACAATGCAAGTTATTTTTTTATTTTACGATCCTAATTATTATATCCTTCGTTACCCCCGTAAAATATATGATTTACCCCCCGGGGTAATGACATCAAAAAAGTCAGGAACCACTGATCTAATATTATTTATCCCGAAAAACAGTTACGTTCCCGCAGGATAACAAATAAAAGATTGTAAAATTGTGTACCATAAAGGCCATTTAAAACGTGGCCGGGTTTAGCTAAAAATATACTGATAAAATACAGCTGAAGAGTTTGTTTGTTTGAACGCGCTAGTCTCAAGAACTACTGGACCGATTTGAAAAATTATTTTAGTGTAAGATAGTCCATTTATCGAGGAAGACTATAGGCTATTTAACATCACACTAAGATGAATAGGAGAGGAGCAGCAACTAAAAATATTGCGAAAACGACAAAATTACGCGGGCGGAGTCGCCGGCGATTGCTTGTAATTTAAAAGCTGCTGATTTTGGTAAACAGCTTAATTTACAGAATACCTACAATTAATAATATACGTCGATAGACATAGACAAATGTGTACAATTAATTAAATATCATAAAGAATGATGACCTAACCGTTCAAAGTTTAATAATGGTTGAAAATATGTTAACATAATTACGTAGAAAAGTGTTAAAAGA
This sequence comes from Lerema accius, assembly GCA_001278395.1. NCBI lineage: Eukaryota > Metazoa > Arthropoda > Insecta > Lepidoptera > Hesperiidae > Lerema > Lerema accius. The sequence goes on from LGAG01028707.1 coordinate 39,492, forward strand.
CTATTAATCGCTATAATAATGTGTGTGACACTGAACTCCTCCCAAACGGCTAGAACAATGTTAATAAAAAAAATGTGATATATTTTAGAGGAACTAGTATAATTCAGGACCACATTTGGACGCAGTTTATGGTACTAATGTGAAAATAATAGAAGAGAGAAAATATGTTGTAGAACAAACGTCTGTCTGATCTTCTAGTACTTAAATATATATAAATTATCTAGTACTTGAAGTGCACAGTATGCTAAGCTGTACTTGTAAGTTATATCAAAATGTCAGTCAGTCCATGATTTAATGGATACTCGCAAAGATGTTCCCTAAATATAATACATACATAATATATTTAAGATTTAAATAATTACATTACAATATTTAAATATAACACCAATAAACCTTAATCCATGTCCAAAATAACTTAGAAATCGATCAATTTAACAGCATAATCGATTAAGATGTCATTAAATGACGTAAATTTCTAATAATTCCGTATAATACACGTCGATTTAATTACACGTAATATTTAAACTTTATACGCCAGTGGTTCTCAACCTGTGGGCTGCGAAGTTATCCTAAAATTTTTAATTATTCACTAGCGAACCTTCTGACTTTGCACTATTATGCTCGTAACTAAGATGTTGTTTTTTAAACAACTAATAATTAATTTAAAAACAACGACAAAAAAATAATTATAAGGAATTGTTTAAATTAGGGGTTTTTAATTTAAAAAAATATAGCCTATGTAATTCTCACTTAAGCTGTAGAGCGTGATTATTACGTTAAGAACTCGTCACTATACATTCACAATGGATTTTGTATAACTTTGTATACAAAACCTTCTATAACATAACTTTGAGCACAATATTTCATGTATAACTTTGTAATAAATAAAAAAATTGTCGATGGTAATTTCAAGATAATTTAACAACTTAACCCTAAACAGTTAAGAACCGCTGATTCAAACAATATTAACATAGCAGCGGATTGAGTCTTCGTTCGCTCGTTCGGGTGTAGATGGCGCGCATAACTTATGCTAATGTATCAAATATTTCACGCTAATAGATCCTATGGCTGATTATCTACTTAAACCTGCTGGGGTGCGTTCCCATTGTTATCCGGTACGGCATGACGTATTAAACGGATCGGGTTTCCGTTGTCTTGCACGGCATGACGTATTAAACGGATTGGATTACCTGGGGTAATTACCCCCGCGGGGGTAAATCAGCTATTTTACGGGGGTAACAAAGGACTTAATATTTAGGATTTTAAAACAAAAATAATAAGGTAAGGTGGGGTAAGACTAACACACGTCGCAAGACTAACACTGTCTATTATCTCGATACGTATAGCTTAAATACGAAATTTTTCCAGTCTGTAAGATAGAACAAACGTAAATGTTCTCGGCTAAAACACACACATGTCGTTTCTTCAAGTGCATATCGAGATAATAGACAGTGTTAGTCTTGCCCCGTGTGTTAGTCTTACCCCACCTTACCTTATAGAAAAAAATTACTTGTATTGTTTGTGTAAATAATTCAAACATAAGTAATTTTGAGTCCACGTGTCAATTAATAAAATTTTGTCATCCAAAAAAAAACTATACACTCCACAGAACAAGATTTTTTTATATAATACACTAATCATTTAACAACAATCCAAGTAAATACATTTAATTATTCGTTTTTAAACATATTTTTCACATATCGCATCGCTTTTGCCGTGTCGTCCAAATAAACAATCGGTCAATGGAAACGCGCACTAAACCTCGGTGAAGCCGCGTAATTTTTCCCCCTGTCACCATAGTTACAAGGAGGTATAGTTTAATACATACATACATACATACATACAATGTCTGGCTGTCCGTTGATCTGCTCGATAGCTCGTATTAATGGCTGAATAGCTTGTGAGAAACTTTAGTACCAATGACTCTTTACAAAAAAGCGATTGATAAGGCAAGAAAACTACCCAATTATTGTATTACGCGCCAGGATTGTAATATTATGATCTCTTCAACAAATACTTGAATTATCTACTTTTAATTATACATTGCTTTTACTCTATTTCATACATCTCAAATCTCTAATCCTTAAAATTTAGGTTACTTAAAAGTGTTATGATTTTTGAAAAGGTCTATTTAATATAATGTTACGGTACATACATACATACGCACATACATACATAAGTACATACATTATGATCGAAAAACATTACGTTTACTCAGTCGGATAAAAAAACACCCAAAATTCAACTCTTCACGTATTTTACGTCGACAAAACCGCGTAGCAAAACCTTAAAAAGAATTATCTAATAGCACTTGTAGTAGCAAATCTGGGAAGTCAAAATCAGTTAATTTAGTCAAAAGCCCTAGAATTAGTGAAACAAAACAACACTATTTCAATCCGTTAAAAACAGCTCATTACCTAATGACGCTCTTTGACGTATCAATCGCTTGTTTTTCGTATTTTTCACCGATCGCAGTGCTCACTAACGGCAGACATCTGGCAATTTTGTAAAAGGGAACGCCTGTTTCCGATAGACATATCTAACTTAGCTTTGCTGTGAAATGTTTAGAAATGACAGACCTATTTCTGTATCCTATCCTACTAATATTGTAATTTGAAAGTTTGTGAAGATGTTTGTATGTTTGTAAGTCCTTCACGCTCTAACCGTTGAACGGATTAAGCTGAAACTTGGCACACAGATAATTCGCATCCGGGAATAGGACATAGGATAGTTCTTATAACGATTATATTTTTTTAAAACTACTTTTCCGTAGGCAAAACCGCAGGTGTCGTCTAGTTAGTTAATATTATTACTGGTAAAGACCTTTTTATAGTAGAAACTTTAGGTATAGCTGTATCATGGATACGGCTGTCTATTGCACGTGAATACGTTTATTGTAATTGATTCTTTGATCCTTTAGCTATCCAGTGGTAGGTATAATTTAATTTTGGATGTAGACTATAGATTCTAAACTCCAAACTGTATCCCCGATTTTGTTATTATTAGGATTATAAATTTGCCCTCATACGGTAGCAAATTTAAAGACTTATTCACGTCAAGAAATAACAAAATATTAAACAAAAATGCGCTTTCTATCAATTTAATACTCAATTCAATCGCTAACACCTCAAAATGGCTACTTCCGGCCGCGAACAAGATGGCTGGCGCGGCGCTTCCGGCCGAACGTCAAACGTTACAGAAATAATACGGACAATATATTGAAAGTGGATTCCGTTTTACGTAATAAGTTTTACGGTAAATATTGTATCATGTTTTATGTAAGATTATTAATATAATTATAATACTATTATCTGCCTACTTTTAATATCGTAATTAACAAATTTAATAACTATAGGAGATGTTTATAAACTTTTGTAAAAACTAAGATACGCCTAACTTAACGTAGTTACGTAAAGACACCAATATTTTTCTTACTTTTTCAATAATTCTCTTAAGTACATTGAAGTTTCTAATAAATACATAGGTACATAATACACATAATTCACCCCCTTATAAGTTTATTATTATAAAAATTAAATAAGAAAAGATACATGAGAATTTTTGATCACAGTGTAAAAATATAATCACGTAAAAAAATATTTAATTATTTTAGTGTTCTAAAGTAAAAAGGTCAGTGATCCAAATTTTCTTTTTTTAATTTCTTTTTTTTACTCTATTTATAACATAAAGCAGTCCATTCACAGGACAGGTACCTCATAAGCGATCACAACATGCAATCAGTCGTCGTATTCAGTATAAAGCCATAAATCTTTTAACACTTCTCTTTGTTATTGAAGCTTTTGTATTGCTTATTGATAGGAAAATCAGGGTCGCTGTTCACTGTACTACTAATATTTACTAGAAAATATAGACTATAGACGTATTCGAGTATTCTCCAGTATTCCTGACTGGTACGTTCAATTGTCAACGTCAAAAATCCATACTTAAAATTCAGGTTTTTACACTTTTTCTCCATGTAAACTTTAACTATGACATAATATCTCAGTGCGTTAGAGATATTTTTTTACATTTAAAATATTAGTAGTACAATGAATAGGAGTCGTTAATTATCTATATTCTATATCTATAATTATCTACACATTATAAAGCTGAAAAGTTTGTTTGTTTGAACGCGCTAATCTTAAAAACTAATGGACCGATTTGAAAAAATCTTTTAGTGTAAGATAGTCCATTTATCGAGGAAGGCTATACGCTATTTAACATCACGCTACGATGAATAGGAGAGGAGCAGCAATAAAAAATATTGCAAAAACGGTAAAATTACGCGGGCAGAGACTCGGGCGATTGCTAGTTCTTTTATAAGTCAGATAATCGCACAATATTCCAGTGCACAGAACGCTTTACGGAACAAACTGACCTCCAATTATTCTCATGACCGCTACGCTATCAATTACTGGGCATTGTGGCCCAATTGTGGGCTAACTTATAAAATATTGAGATTAATAGTCCACTAATTTACATGTAATTTGGTATTGTGTGTCTTGCCTTCCGTGTTACTGTAGCCCTTTTATGAATTTTATTACCTCGATGGGGGGAGGGGGTAATTTGAGTATTTTTAGTAAAAGGGGGTAATAAATACTAAAACTCAGACTCGAGGACGGGGTGTAAATTATGTATTTAAAAGTAAAAGGGAGTAATCTTACATAAATAAAATTGAAAGTTGAGGCTCTGTTTGTCTGTGTGTTTGAAAGAGCATCACGTAAAAACGGTTGATTTGACAGAACAATGGATGAAATACAAAAATAATCTTGAACTCAGGGCGTTATTTAGGCTATATTTTATTGAATAAAATAAATCAGTCCAATCTATCAAAAGTTATTAAAATTTAAAGTTAGTATGGGACTTCGACGTGGTCAGCCATATTGAAAAAATACACTGAAGCGAAGCGAGGGCGGGTCCACTAGTAATTACTAAAACTAGAGGAGCTTCTTTGTGGTCAAATTTCGACCAGATTATCTGTCTGTTACACATAATAATAACACTGTCGTTATAACAAAAGTTGTCCAATATGATGAGCATTTACTAAAGATAGGTCGTAAATTCAAGATCCGAAGTATCTGATGTGTAAATATGTTGCAGAACAACGTCTGCCCGGTCATCTAGTCTTAATATAAAAACACAGCAAACGTGTGTTTGTCACTGAATTCCTTCTAAACGATTGAACCGGTTTCAACAAAAAAAAATTGTATATTTAATAGGGACCGAGTATGGTTTAGAACCATAGCTAGATCCGGTAGGTGCTGTTGTCGAGATACTTCAAGGGACCAGACAAACTATTACAGTTATTGAAACGTCGTCATAGTAAAAGTTGTCCAATATGATGAGCATTTACTAAAGATACATGATAATTGAAGGTCGGGAGTACCTGATGTGGACAACTAAGGGATCAACTAAACTATAAGAGAATTATATTGCAGAGCAATATCTGTTCAGTCCTACTAAAAATATAATGTAACGAATATAAAAGCGAATAGAACAATTAAGAATCTTTTGTTATCCTAATCGATTCGAGACGCTCGTCAATTTGATTATTTTGGGTTCCGTATACTTCAACACTATGTTTAAAAACCATTTGTAATATTTACGTAGATAGGTAATAAGTAACATACATACATTATTAGATAAGTACCTATAATTTATTTGAGTTTATTTGTAGCTGAACTCTTAAATTGCTGAATAGATTTTTATTAAAAACTAGTGAACCTGCCCTCGCTTTGCTTCGGGAAACCTATGCCGAAACGAAAGTAAAAAAAGTAGCCAGTTACTCCTTATTACATCAGCTACCCGCCAGTGAAAGTCCCGTTAAAATCGGTCCAGCCGTTTCAGAGATTAGCCGGATCAAACAGACAAAAATTAAAAAAAAAATTTGGTATGTGTCTCGTGTATGCATTAAGAAAACAGCGGTTAAAATACATACATACATACATTCTTTTTAAGCAGTCGGGTTACCTACGGAACCTCAAACATTATAAATTCCTGCAGCGGTACAGCAAAGGTTTAGTTACACCGTGGAGTAACGAGTGTTGCATTGACCGCGGCGACTAAACAATGACGAGTGGATCAAAGGGTATGTTGTAATGGACATCCATTATAGGGGCATCTCTCACACCGTAGTGTAAGGCTGTTGGAATAGTTCGCGAGCGTCAAACGTGGGTTACATTTGGCGATGCCATTTTTTTTGTGTGTAAAAAATCAAGATTCTTATGTTGAAAACGGAACGTGGTAAAAAATACACATACCTACACCTTTTCAGTATGCGCAATAATAAATATGTTACTTTTAATTACACTTCCGTACTTTTAGGTGCTTTAATATGGTCGTAGAATAAAAACAAAGAGTCTTCTGAATAATAAAAAAATAAAAAACAATGAAAGTCAAAAATTGTTTTATATTCCCCAAAAAAACATTTTGGAGCCGTTGTATGTATGTATGTCTATTTTCTTTGCACGCCCTACAGCCGAAACAGATTTCACCGTATAAGGTATCTTTGTTATACCGCCTCCCCCGCTTTTGTGCAATCGATTTTTTTGTCTTTGAATCAATGATAACTAGTTAAACTTCATACTATCTAATCAATTTATCTGTATCATTGTCCACGTTTTTTTAATAAGGTAAGGTGGGGTAAGACTAACACCGGGGTAAGACTAACACCGGGGTAAGACTAACACTGTCTATTATCTCGATACGTATAGCTTAAATACGAAATTCTTCCAGTCTGTAAGATAGAACAAACGTAAATGTTCTCGGCTAAAACACACACATGTCGTTTCTTCAAGTGCATACGCACCTTACCTTATATGAATATTTTTACGTATCGCATAAGTTTCGTTACACAACGGTGTATTAGAAGGCCTCAACCGGTACCTTAGAAGCACGTCATAGCCCGCACATTGACAAAGAAACCTTTATTTTACGGTCACAGTCAAATTGCATGACTCTTTTCATAGATAATTAACTGTCTGGTATCATTGACTGTTACTTGTATAATACTGGCTTTTGTCTGATGATTAATACGTTATTGATTGGTCACTGTAGGGCACGAATAATGGGGGAGTTTCTTTCCCCTTTCTCTTCCTCTCCTAAAGCAGCTTTACGAAATGGCGGTAGATTAAAAAAAATTACCTGCATAAATGAATCTTTGATACCTACCTATATGAATAAATGATTTTGATTTTTTTTGTTTTAATTTTGAATGAGTATATTGGTAAGTTAAGAGAGCGTTCAAGTATTACGTATTGACCCCCTCTCCCTCACACCGTGACATTTTTCCATT
>LGAG01028707.1:46850-57285 GCA_001278395.1 Lerema accius
CCCAAAGTGCGTTAAGTAATACTTGAACGGCCTCTTACGAGAACACGAAAAAAATCTAAAACAGTTGATGAAAATTGTGTCAGATTTCAATTAAGCACCGAAAATAAAGATTTGTTAAAAATAAACACGGCAACAAAATAATACAACATGATAATTATGATTTAATTATAGGCATAATTTCGTTATAATTTCTAAATTCCCGCTAAAAATATTATGATTGACAGATCATTAACTACATATGTCTGCTATCTGAAGACATTTATAACTAACGATATTTTTACCTAACTATGCTAGGAGGGTAATGTTTTTGGAGTGTATGTATGTATGTATGTACATTTCATTGGTACGCTCTACAGCCTTAACGATTTGACAGATTACAAATTCTTTCAGATCCTTTGAGTCGTCTCGATTGTCAAAATGACATAGGCTATATATTTTTTTAAATATCCCTCCAATTTTAAGCATTCGGGTTTTTAGGGTTCCGTATCTAAAAGGTAAAAACGGGACCCTATTACTAAGCCTCCGCTGTCTGTCTGTCACCAGGCTGTATCTCATAAACCGTGATAGGTAGAAAGCTGAAATTTCCACAATGTATTTCTATTGCCGCTATACTAATACTAAAAATAAAAGAAATGAAAATATTAAAGGGGGTCCCCATATAATTAACGTGTTTTTTTTTCGTATTTTTTTAAATCACTATAAACAACTGTGATTTTCTTTTATAGATTTTATGGAACCCTTCGTGCACGAGTCCGACTCGCACTTAACCGGTTGTTTTTCCATAATTACTAGATACAGAATCCTAATGTATCTATTCTATACATGCCTCGCAAGGGCAGTCACCCTATCGATCCATGAATATCTAACTAATGTGAATGAATAGACGATTTTTTGCCTAATGGAAATAGAATGTCCGCCGATTGGCATAAATGTATCCTGTCTACATCCCTAAAATAAAATATGAGAAATCTACTCCTAATTCTATTATTGTTATTACTTATTGGATAGCAACATTATGTAATTATAATAAACAAATAAACCACGTTACAATAAATTTTTAGTCTTATGAACTAAGTAGGTAATTATTACATAACGAACTTCAACAATATAGGTAAATTGCATTATAAAATAGTTTACGTCAATAAAAAAATAATATTCATGATTTAATGTGTCTTGATTATACTATAAAACATTTTATTGTGGTTTCACTAAAAAAAAATTACATAGGTACTTACCAAAAGTTCCATTAATTATTATGCCTAGACGTTGATAACTTTAAAATAAATCGTAACGTCGCCGTGTCGTTAAAATTAACTTGACTGAGACATCATTTGAGCTCAGTTTGGCGTTAAAATGATTTAGTCTGTGGTCGTCCACTGAAATTTATGAAAGGTCCACCCGAAATAACCCGCCATTTTAACGTGAGCTGTCAAAAATGGCGCGAAGGGAGAACAGCGCGGCCATCTTGGATGGACTGTTTTCTTTTTTTTTCGCTGTAAATCGTTTAAAGAGGTCGTTACAGTTCGGGATTAAGCTTCGGTAGTTTAGTAGCTTTTTTGTGTATTTTGGTAGCAATTTCAAAAGATGAAATGTGAGAAGTGACTCTTAAAAGCATTAATTATTATCTGTAACTAAGAACTAAGTAGTTTGATTTATGTGAAGGATAGGATAAAATAAATCAGAAAGAGAAGTTCGTATCTGTTTTTAATGAAATAAACGCTGTTGTATGCCTTATGCCTAGCAATTACGGTATATTTAGTGTAAAAGTAGGTATTGTAAACAATAGTATGAGAAAAAATAATAGAGGATAAAAAGATGGACGATATCCATTAAATTGAAAAGATAATATTATTATTATATAGAAACGTATTTTAAATTGAATTCGTCGTTTAAAGGTAGGTACCGATTTTATTTTAAACTATTTAGGTATATTTCTATCTTTTCAGTTGACACTTGGTTTTTAATGGAACACGGCGATTGGCGCGAAAATAGATTTCAGTTTGTCATGAAATGAGCTTTTCATTTCATTTTGACATTTCATTAACTTTTTTAAAAAAGCTCAGTAAAGTAAAGCTTCATTTGTAAATATTCAACTCGTTCCAAATAGCCTACTTACCCACTTATAATGTTAAATTAAACGTATTATATGGAAAAAATCTTCAAATCATAGCTAAAAGGTTAAAAATATCATAAACACTGAAACTGGAGTACATAATATCTGTTTGAAAATAAAAAATGGTCATAAATAATCAGTCAGTTAGTTTAAAAAAATATTTCATTTACTTATTTCAAAGTTTTTTTTAATACCTGAACCCGGTGTCAGCAGCTGGCCAGTAACAAAGATGGAAATAAAATAAGCGGTCGATTGGCTGAATGAAATCTGGTCACGAGCATTTACCAACTGGTTTGGATACTTGACTCAAGATCGCAGATAGCGGCTTTGATCGCGGTGACTCAACTAGACAACTATTTGCATGATTTGGCGATTTCAGGGTTTACTTAGTCTCACACTGTAGTGGTAGCCTGTATAGAAATAATTCATTCATTCAAATTTAAATGAGGGAGCAGGAAGGGGGTTAAAGTAAAGGGCTAAAGTAGGAAAAGGATTCCTTACTTTAGCTATTTAATGTTCAGTTGAAGCAAGTAACACCCTCTAGTGTACAATAAAGGTAGCATTGACTCTAAGGCGATTTCTTATTTTAGTCTTTAGCCAGGTGTCTGCAGCCAGAGGTCGTTGGACGGTATATTTTTTAGTTTTCAGATTATTTTTTAAGTACTTACCATCTACAACAGTTTACGCCTTCGGCTTGAAACAGCAAGAAATTGTGTTAACAAATACTAAAATAATTATTTATATAACTTATTAAATTCATTACAGATGAATAATAATGTTTAGTGTTTTTTATTTTTTTATTCATCATTTTGTGCCAGAAGCACAGATTAGGAAATAGTTACCAGATAAGTCCAATATGAATACAGTAACGCCATCTGTTTTGAATAATTATTATTAACTAATCATCAGTCCAGGTAGTTCTTGTGTTTAGGAACAGATGGCGTTCAAATTAGAAAATTGATACTATTCTTTGTTACAATGATATTTATTAGATAACAGTTTTTTCGTATCGTTATGTAAATAATTATAAAATCAGAATTTGCAGCAATCATTTAATAAAAATTATAACGGCTATCTTGTATTGGATCAAATGTTATCTGTCCTACGTTAGTGTCAACTGTAAAAGTTCATTGTCATCCGGCTTTATGTCAATGTCAAATTTCCACGACAGCATTTAACACGTCAACTTGTCATATTTCACAAAAGTAAACGAAAATTGCATTTAGATTCTTTAAATTAAATTACTATTAAACATTGTTTAAAAAATGGTTCACACTACAATGGAAGGCGCTTTATTTGTAAGTCTAAGAACATGATTATAATTCGAATTACCCGTTGTTTATTTATGTGTTTGTATTATCCCAATATAATAATATCTCACTTGTATCTTACGGAATCATAGTTCTAATGTTTATTCAATAGTGTTTATACGATTCATTCACAAAGAAACGTTGAAATCATGTCATAATAACATATTATTCACAGTCTGATTAGTATAAAATCTATCCCATTTCTGCACATGTTCTGAGTGTAAAATTTTATCCTAAACTGTACAACAGTTATCTTACTATCACTAACCAACTAACCTAACCTATAGTCCCGAGGTTTGTCAAGATGTCCCTCAGAGTATGGTGACACTGCAAGCAGTATTATATCAAAACTTAATCTTACATTTCCTTAATTCCAGGAGCCCACCTTATATTTGGTGAAAGGCATGTGCATCCTCGACAACGACGGAAACAGAATACTGGCAAAGTACTATGACAAAGACGTATTGCCAACCACTAAAGAACAGAAAGCCTTTGAGAAGAACCTGTTTAATAAAACACACAGGTAATGTTATTTTGTAACAGGAACTCAACATAGATTACTAGGACAAATTATTGTTCTAATACTTAAGTTTTGGGACACTATGGTTAAGGGTAGTAGCTGACAGGAGCCAATGAATATTGTCAGAGGAGACCTTTGCTGCACGGTTCACCAAACTCAGGGACATACTATAGAAACATAACTATTTATGACTGTCAATCTATGAGCTTGGAATTAAGGCTATTGTTATTATTACTGCTTAATGAATGAATTGGTGTAGTATACTCATAATATAGGGTGCTACATTATCCAAAATGATTTCAAAAATATCTATAAACCGCATAAGTCTAAAGGATATTATAAGTGCAAACAAATCAAATCAATAATATTCCAAAAAATATGATCTATGTGCAAAGTCCAATTATATCCTAATTAATCTTAGTGCCAGTCTTTAATTTTTTTACACACTGATAAAATTTTGGCGAGGTCTAAATAATGTTTTTTAGTTATATTTCTAAGGAATAAAATTGGCACATACGATCCTTTAGACTGATAACCTTTTAATCATTGTTCAAATCACTTCAAAAATTAACTGATAATATTAATATGTGTATTTACAAATTTCAGAGCGAACGCTGAAATTATAATGCTCGAAGGACTAACCTGTGTGTACAAGAGTAATGTTGATCTTTTCTTCTATGTGATGGGCAGTTCACATGAAAATGAGGTATTTATATGATTTCTTATGGTCTATAATATATTTGTATTGTTTAAAGTCAATATTCTTATAGTTTATAGTCAATAAATAAACAGACCAACAAAGAAATAGTAAGCGGGCATTGTCACACAGAAATCAACAATACTACAGTCTATGTTTTGATAGTTAGAGAAAGAAAAGATAGTTGTATGTATGTATACTTGAATGTATGTTATAATAACTGCCTATAAATTGTGGACCTCTGATTGGCCTAATGCTTGGCTAGCAAAGAATGCAGTATGCATTAAACTCGTCATTTGTTCCCTGTTATTTGTAACATAATTCTGTGCTAGGGCCTGAGTTTTGACTCCCCTCCCCCCATGTAACGCGCCATAACGTTTTTCTGTATCCTCCCCCCTGCCTAAACGTTACGTAACACCCAAATGACCATTTTTACCTAAAAACGTTGCCATTTTCCCTACTTAGGAGTACTATATTCCCTATTTTTTTTAATAAATAATAGCAATGTTACATAACGCGTTGTTCGACTCCCTCCCCCTATGTAATGCATCATAACATTTTAGAAAATCTCCCCCTAATTGCGTTATTTAATACTAAAACGATGACTAAATCTTTTTAAAATAATTATAAAATTTTTCAGCTAATTCTTCAATCAGTACTCAACACTTTATATGAGTCAGTAAGCATTTTATTACGAAGAAATGTTGAAAGACGAGTGTTGTTGGAGAATCTTGATTCTATTATGTTGGCATTCGATGAGATTTGTGATGGAGGGTAAGTGGAATAACTATATTTTCTCAATATACTCATACATAAGAATTCCTAGAGATTTTATACGATTACTGCACAATAAAGAAATACCAAATGACACTTTATCTACTATATAGTACTAATGATATAAAGCTGAAGAGTTTGTTTGAACGCGCTAATCTCAGGAACTACTGGACCGATTTGAACAATTCTTTTAGTGTAAGAGAGTCCATTTATCGAGGAAGGCTATAGGCTATATAACATCACGCTAAGATGAATAGGAGAGGAGCAGCAATAAAAAATATTGCGAAAACGGGAAAATTACGCGGGGGAAAATACCACCGGCGGTTTCTAGTATATTATAAGATGAAATCCATCGATCCGTTTATGCTGTACAGTGTGTTGAAGAAATAGACATACATACATACCAACTTGCATACACACAATACACCAATTCGCACACACAAATAAATAAATAAATGCTAACATACTCATACCCCCGCAGTAAGATTCCGTGTCGCGGATGGCATGGACAACACTAATAACATCACTAACACCCACGACCCGAGAACAAACATTTATCTGTCACAGAAATATCTGCCCCGGGAATCGAACCCGGGACCCCTCGCTTCGCAGGCAGGGTCACTACCAACTAGGTTATGGGGTTGTCAAATATACACAAATCCACACGTACACACAAATTCAAACCCATAAAATCCCTTTGAAAGACCAATGTAAAAACATTTTGATGGCAATACTACTATATTTCTATTTCAGTATAATCCTAGACTCGGACCCAACTTCTATAGTGGGTCGGGCCGCTTTGAGAAATGAAGATGTACCCATCGGGGAACAGACAGTTGTGCAGGTAATGAATCAAGTTAATAAACTGTTTTGGTAGTAGTTTGCACTACTGGGTTTGTGGGTATTTTAGGGGCCATTTGGGTGTCATGTATGAATTTATGAGGCCCCCCTTTTTGGGGGCAACTTTCTTGTTTTGAATGTCTTGTTTGAATTTCTTGCATAATACCTAATGACCGCTAAAATTGGTTTGAAATGCAGGCATAAGTAATAATAATTCTTAATTTTTGTGATTTAGATTGAAATAGTTTTTTTTTTTATTAAGTTTTGGTTATATTATGCCAGTTAGTAATTTTAAATTTTGGACAAAAACAAGGGTAGATGCAAGTTCTTGATATTATTATATGAATTGGTTTTGCCTGCATTTTGAAATGAGTTTTTTTTGTGGGTTGCATATAAATTGTCATGTGATTGCAATTTTTCACCCAATTTGGGTACTCTAAGGGACCCTATTTGACCCCTATGGAGGAATTTGAGAGACAATGATTCCATGACACAAATATAATTTAGTGCTGTATAAATAATGCTTAAGTGTTGATAATATTTTAAAAGGACATCAGACATTATGGTCTAAAAAAATACGCGGCCAGAGCTAATAATATTTCCAATAGCTATGTTATATAGAGCTTAAACTAATTCTATGAATTTAACACTGTAACTACTAAGTTTTCGTAACTCATAACAATAAATACTATGGAAAAACAAAAAAATAAAAGCAGTTACAGGGTTAAATCCATACATAAATTATGTATTTTAAGTTGTTAGTATGTCCTAGCTATTGGAAATAATCCTATGTCCGACCGTGCAGTAAGTATTTTTTAGACCAACAATGTATGAAAATTACCTGATGTACTTTAATTTCAATTGCACATAATTTAAATTCCTTTTCTTTATTTCTTTTGGTAGATTTTTCTCTGTTTTTGTTGTGATTATTAAAGATATATAAATATGTATATAATTTTTTGTTCTTGACATAATGTCTTAACCATGGGGTTGCTTATTATTAGTAATATAATTTTTAACTAATAGAAAACTATATCATATCTATAGTCTAAAGTTATTGCCAGTTGCGATGTTTAAATGTATTTGATTGTTATTATTTTAACTCATGGTTGAGATATACAACTATTTTGTCTTTTAAATGTGTTTACGCGATTTTTAATGTGTAGTCAAATAATTGGTAAACATAATTTTCCCGCCTAAGTAAAAAAAATTACGCGAACTTCGTTTCTTAATTTAAATCTTATTGACTAAAAAACATTTTTAATTTATAATTTGACACTGACATTTCATATGACGTTTCAAGTTAGTGTTGCCATAAATAGATTTTTTATCCCATAATTATCCAAGTAAACAATTTAATTGACAGATTAGTTTGACCTAAATTTATAAATAAACTTTTTTTGCAAAAATGTAACTTTTGTTTCTTAATTTGCACTTTTGTTTTTTTTTTGTTATAATGAGTAATGAAGCATGCTGTGTGTATTACTAGCTGAAATGAGTATTACTATGGTATGTTTGTATTTTAATTGAATAAACGTAATTTATAACTGCTATTTTTCTTTTTTTTTTCATTATCTGTCTATAAGAAGATTGGAAGTTGACAATATTCTTGAATATTTAAAAACGCATAAGAAAGGGCACATTATTAAGACTTTTTTTAAGTATTTAAATACGAAATAGTTTTGCTTTTAATACCTCGCATATTCTTAAGTAAGTTTAATAATTATCTGCTTATAATTAAATTATTTAAGTAAACTTCTAATATTTTTATTTAAAATTAATCACACTAACTACAGTAAGTATATTTAAAGGGTAACCAAAAATCTGTTTATGGTAACACTGGCTACTTAAATTATGCCCATTTTACTGTCGAAGAATAAATATATTTTCCTTTAACTAGGCTAAAAAAACATATACAAACAAAAATATAAAATAAACTCAGCTATGGATGTTAAAATTTACTTAATTTTATCCATGTTTTGGATAATAACATATTTCTGACTATCACCAAGTTTAGTGCCTAAATTTAAAAGAAACTCGAATTATATTAAAACATGTATACCTCGTTTTTTTCGTCGTGATTTAAAAAGTAAACAATCTTAGCACTAATTTTATTTATTTCATTAATTTTTTTATTTAGAAGTATACAGAAAATTTTAACGTTAAATTATTGTTTATTCTTTAACTTTTTTTAATTTGTGTGTCTTATTTTCAAATTGATAATTACAATAAAAAGACACTGTAAGATTGTTTACTTTTTAAATCACGACGAAAAAACGAGGTATAATTCTCTTTATATTATGCTAATTCTAAATCTATTAATTTTATGCTATTTTTGCATAAGCCTACAAATAAAATTCAGGAATAATTTAGGCTGTATATTTATTTTTTGCTTTTTATTTTATTTATTTACCGCTTATTATTAATATTTCAGATACTGCACGATTTAATGAAATAACTAATGGCTATGGAACTCCATTATTATAATAGCTGAAACTTAAATAGTATTTAATTTAATATATTATCTTAAATAATAATTGTACTTACCTAGATTATTTTATTTTTAACAGCAAATTTATTTAATGCTTAATTAATTTATTATTACAATGTCAAATGGGAAATGTATGTATAATAAGTTGGTAATAATTAATAAAGTATGTATTTCTTATTATATTAATTTCTAATATAATAATATGGGATTTTTTGGTTGGTTTTTTTTTGTATTTTTTATTCTTTCTTTTTATTAATAACTGCTTTTATATTTAATTTTAATATTTATAAGCTTTCTGCTATTTTATTTTGGCTTACGATGAAGATGGCAGTCTTTCTGGCCGGCAACGCGTTGGTGACTTTTTCTTGAACATTAACTACTTATTCGTAGCTCGTCTGTTTGTTTGTGAGCTATTGAAATAATAAATACAGACACACTATCATATATCTTACTATTATGGGTGTCTATGGCACCCAAAACAGGGAATCCTAGTATGGGGTATAAAATAAACCCATTTAAAACAAAAGTAAGCAAATCTGTCACATACTTTAACTCAAATCGACATCAAAATTAGTTAAACTAAAACTTGCGTTCCATAGTTTGTCAAACATAGTCCTACTTTGACGACCAACACAAAGTTTTTCAAGTTAATTAATTTTAAAATCAATCAGACCAAAAAATATGTTACGTTAATAGCAATTGATAACGTTTCCCGGTACATTGCTCGACAGATCATGCTTTGTGACGAAGGACAGAACTTAAAAAATTTGATCTTTCTTTTTATTCTAAAGACTGAGTCTGTATATTTTTTGGTCTAAGATCATCATTACACATAATTCTCAAATGTCTTCTGAATCTTATTTTATTTAATCAACTATTTCCAGGTTCTACAGTCAGCTAAGGAGCAGTTAAAATGGTCGTTATTGAAATGAAACTACAAGAAAATACATTATAATTTACTATTACATACATACATTTCAAAATCTTAATAAAGTTATATTTTATTGAAATATCTCATATTAATATTTTTTCCTGAACCTATTAATATCATTTATACATTTCTAAGCATGTTGAAAGCTACATTTTATATAACGCTTATAATTATAAACATATTTACGGAAAATAAAAACAATACGCACACTATCATGCGTAGCATACACTGAGACGTCACTCACGTCATACCAGACTTCGTTGATAGACAGTTGACATTTTACAGACAGGTATTTCGAACAAGTCTATAATTGTTTGACATAAATGAGTCTTCTATACCTCGTTTTTTTCGTCGTGATTTAAAAAATAAACAATCTTGGCACTACTTTTATTTATTTCATTAATTTAAAATAAAATATTTAGACGTATACAGAAATTTATTTTAACATTAAATTATTGTTTATTCTTTGATTTTTTTAATTTGTGTCTGTCTTATTTTTAAATCGATAATTACAATAAAAAGACACTGTAAGATAGTTTACTTTTTAAATCCCGACGAAAAAAACGAGGTATATGTATTTTTATATACTTCTTATAATTATAATATATTTATTGTATTTTATATTTTTCATTACTAGCTCCAAATTCATCTGGTGTCGGAATAGTATTTAATTTTGAAATCTGTTTAAATACAGGATTAGTTTTATCTCTTAATAACTTAAATAAGACGTTCTCTGAAGTTCCCACGAAGCAACCGATG
>LGAG01028707.1:65293-76230 GCA_001278395.1 Lerema accius
ACTCAGCCGTATTTTACTGCGTTTCATTTCACCTAACTCAATTTCTATACGTTGATAATTATTAACTATTTAACGCTTTAAACCTATATTATACCAAGGTAATTTTGTACCTAGCAACTACTTTGTACTACAATTACTACAATTAGAAATTAATTTTAACTAGGACGAAGCTCACTAAACAGGATCTGCTACTAACTAGAATCTTATTATTTAGGTGCTAATTTTTTTCCATCTAACATTAGGATTTGCCGACAGTCAAAAGTAAAAAAAAATCGCCGGCCAGTTTCGCGACCAATAAAAATAATTAAGTATATCCTCATTCGTCCCATTTCTCTATTATTACCTTTGTTTTCACCGACAACAGGTAAAAGTAGGATTATTTTTTTTTCTAAGGTCCTTCCCGCCGAAAGGCACACGCGATGTCCGTATCGAGTAGGGTCACCAAACTGTATGATGGAAATAGGAATTTATAAGTGAAACTATTTGTGACAATGGACGATTTAAATATTACAAAAGTACAAATCCGTCATTTATGTGCTCGACGTGAAGACAATGAAAAGACCGATTTGATTTTTTTTTTTTATTCTTCATACTAAGAACGAGACAGCAATTAATAATTATTTTAAAGACGACCAAGACTTATACAATATAACACGGAAAACTTTTTTCGGTTGTTTTATAAGGACGTAATATTATTATAATCTATAGCATAAAATATCATTATTTTCCTATAGTAATGTATTATTTATCGTCTGGGTAAGTGGTTAGCAAACTTATCGTCCAATAAAATTTTTAAAAAATAGTGTCTTGATGGCTAGTAGTTTTAAACACCATGGTAAACTCTACAATAATTTTAAATTTTCATTCTAAGGACATTACGTACTAGCCAGTAATACATGGTGTCACTACTCGGCTCCATCTTTTTTTTTAATTCTGCGGTTGTGTTCGGCATAGGAGATCGCCGCGGGCCAAAACAGTCAGTCAAAAGTCACGCGTACAGAAATAAAAAAAAGAAAAGGGTCTTTCAATGATATAGTTTTTTAGAGTTTTTTCGGTAAATTAGAGATTTGGAGCACGTTTTTTAGAAAGAAATTGCGTGTTGGACGCATGTAATGATACGTCTGCGCCGTTTCGACTTTAGCAGAAATTGTTGTTTAGACCTTAATATTTTTAATTCAATTCTAGGTAGACTGTACCTATGTTGTAGTCGTAGATTAAATTAATCTATTATTTATAATATTCTTTATGTAAATATACATAGGAAATAAGTAGCACTTGCAATTATTCCATCATAAATTATCATACCGTAGGTACCTACCTACGTTGCAGGTTACATCAGACTTCAGGAAAACAAGCAAAATGACTGTATCTAACTCATTAAGAAAACTTCCAAAAGCGTAAGAGTTTAAGGAACTTACCCCAGTAAAAAAAGAAAATTTCTAAAACAAAAGCAACCTCTTCTATTCATAGTCTCTCTGTTAGAGGTCGGTAAACAGATGGTATAGAGTAGTAATTCGGTAAGTCGGTAAGCATAGTAGATGTTTAATTGTAGTTTGAACCTACTTACAGCCATAAATTCTACTTGATATAGTCTTTAATTATTACGTAAGCATTACGAATTTTAGTACAGACTACAGATTAAAAAGAACTAAGGAGTTAGTCTATGGTGCTATTTTCCCGCCAAAATGAACCTTGCCGCCTAAAACTGTTCCGGTGGCGCCGTTGTTTAGCCCCGAGCGCCGCGGCGCGTGCTTTAAACTTTTGAAATGTGTTTTTATTTTATAAACCGCTTATAATTACAGACATTAGATATTTTACGTAGTCCAGAGGTCTGCTAATTGCAGGCGGCAGCGAGTCCTTTTCAGAAACTGTTTGGTTCGAGGCGAATTTTGGATATTTTAGTTTTATTTTATTTGCCTACCTATTATTAATTTTATAGACATGTAGGTTACTTAACTCCTTTTAGTCGAACTGTTACCTAGAACGTAGGTACCTAGGTACCTAATGTACTAATTTATTTATTTAGTTACAAAATCTTTAATTACCTATTCACCGATTTTCGATGATGGATTTTAAAATCAAATCAACTGATTGGAAACTTAGATTCGTCATTGAACTTAACGCTTGGCTAGAATCGAATCCAGGCCCCCTAAACAGCAGTCCGGCATTGTAAACATTACGCAACAGTGCAAGACTTGGTAAAATCAATCATAATAAATATTATTAAACCATTGTATAAAAAATATGTTAACAACCAACAACACATTTCTCGCCACTTTTCATTGATAAACCATCCATTTACCTATGCGTGTGTCGTGCACTAATTAAATTATCCTTTGTGGAACATCGGTCCAACGCCTTTGCCGAGCCTAAAAAAAAAGAAACGTCAAAGAAAGGTTTGGCGCCACTGACACTAACTTTTGTAAGTTAGACACGCCCCGGCGCCGGTACGGAGCTTTTAGATCGCGTTTTATTATTTTATAGCATGATGTTCGTAATAGTATTGTCATGTGAGAAGTGCGTGAGATACGAGTAGATTGGTACGTAATCTTAAGTTTGGTTTGATCAATAGAATTGTAGTTAATAACATTTAAATTAATACTTATGCACTTAGCACTTATTTTTTCTAGGCTCTTAGTAAAATTGGTGGACCTATGTGGTTCAAATTCGACCATAAATAATTATCTCTGAATTAGGAATAATAAGATTACCTAGTTACTTATTGCAATACGCTGAAGTGTCATCTTTTCTATTATAAAAGGATACTATTCTTCTATCCAGGGAATATTAAGAAAAGACCATTAGATACGAGGATACCTAAGACTGAGTCGATTCATGACAAATGTATTTATAACACATACGGAAAAAATTGCTTTGTTAATTTCTTCTCCATAAAGTCTGTAATAAGTAGATAGATAACCTTAAAAGTAGGTATAGATACCGAAAGTAGAACTTCATGTAGTAGTATAGATAACTCTATAATGTCGCAATAATTATATTAGACATCTTACGCCACAATTGACATGTTTTGTATTTAAAAGAGTTGCGGAGGCAAATAAAAGTAATTCGTTTTTTTCTAGTCGCCATTGTCCATTGTCATGCCGTAAGAAAATTTCCTTGGCTCATTACAAATGATAATTGCACGAGGAAGATTGTTTGCTCTTCATTCTTTTATTCTACTTTTAGATGCAGTTTTTTGTTGAGTTCGAACTAGTTATTAAATAGTCATTAAAAAAACTGACTAGGTACTCAAAATTGGGGGACTTTAAAAAAAATTATTGCCTATGTCACTATTACAATCTAGACTAATACAATAATAACCTACCCCATAATGTTGAAATCCGTCAAGCTGTTTGAGCTGTAGAGAGTGCCACAGAAATTGACATACATATACACACATACATGCATACATTTTATCATACATACAAACATACATAAGCCCCAAGCATGTTACCCTTCTCACACAGTCGAGTAAAAGGAAGGTAGGTACTTCTATAAACATAAGGTAGGTTACGTTTAAATTTTGTTACGTATCTAGATAGGTACATTTGGCATTACAGTTTACAAATCCAGAGTTCCCTTTATCGTGGATGCCAGGAGCGGAGCAATATACAGGGATAAAACATACATCCAGACCGATAATAAAAATCTAAACTCATCATTAAAATTTCTGCGTCACTGGGAATCGAACCCAGGACCCAACGAATGTCGGTCCCGCATCTTAACTGTGGTACCTAATACCTATTACACGAATCGTCAAGTTATAACAAGCAAAATGTTGAAAGAGCTTGGCGTGTTAGCCTCAGAAATAACTCCCCGAATTAAGTTTACGAAACGTAATAACTTCAACACTTTCAAAAACATAACTAAAGACGCCATCTTGAATACAATGCAATGAAAATATTTCACCCATACTTTCTTAATTAATGGCCGCATTAGCTGTAATTATGAAACTGGCCGTAAAGGACAGAGGCATCTTGGTAATTATATAACAGTAAAAATGTCAGCCACACCGTAAACATTTATAAAGTGTGTGCGATGTAATTTTAACATAGGCCTTTTTTGTAAATTAATAAGAAAACGTGACTGGAATATTTATAAATTAAAAAAAAAGTTCAAGGTCAAATTTGGTTCATATAAAGAAGAAATCATTGTGACACATTCTTCAAGTTGAAGGTCTTTGAGTTACAGGTCAGTGCAAATGTGGTACTTACATAATGTAGATAAGTCAAATAATAGCCATTGACTATTTATATAAGTTGAAACCCATACAAAATAAACTAAAACGCAACTAGTTATCTAAAAAAAGACAAAATTATTTTTAGGATCATAATCCCAACGCTTATTGCCTACCAGAGACAATAAAAAAGCATCGTTTCCCGCGCAATTGCAATGACGCAACCAAAATGGCGAATTAAAAAGTAATTAATCCGACATCTTCCGTCCGAGCTTTTTTGTTTTATTACGTGTGAAAGCAGTTAGTAATAAATAAATCATTTCCATTATCGTGCCATTTGCTTTTGATAAATTACCTTATTGTTTTCGGCGTTAAATTTTTTAACACAGGTGAATAATTGAGGAACTGTAAGTACCATAACAAAATGCGTAATTAGGTACTTAAAGTTCCCACTTGCGATTTAATGTTTGTGACATTTTAGATTTGTATTAAGTACTTGTACTGTTAGTAGGGACTTTTATATGTGTGTTAGTAGGTTAACTACTATGTAGACAATGGTTTTGATTTCCAAGTATGTAAGTGGATCAAATGATTTTTATTTAAATTATGTTCTCTATTTTTTTGTCGTAAGTACCTAGATGGCTCTATTACTCTTAAAGTGACTGAAAAACTATAATAATACTATTTGAAAGGAGTTTAAAGTGAATAGGGTGATCATTATTAATGCTGTTTATAGTTGCTCCTATAGTCTTACTAGAGGTTGTCACAATATCCACTGGCAGCAGGGGTAGATGGCATTTGAAGCTAGCTATTCTCACACCATAAAAAATGCAATCTTGGCTCTTTGGCTCTATAAAAGTGGCTCTTACTCGGCTCTAAACCGTCAACGTTAGGCAGCAATGATTGACACAAACGGGCAAGAACAATTCGTGTCTCATATCTCTTACAAATCACATCTAACGCAAAAGTCGCGTGATAAGATTCACACACGCTACAAGTTGAGTCCACTATAATTATATCCACATGTAGATTCAAAGATAATGTTCAGAAGTTGGCTACTTCAATTAAAATGACAGTCGGTTTTTAGGGTTCTATGTTTTAAAAAGCAGAACTGAAACCCTTATCTGTGACGTCACATCTTGTCTTTGTATATCCGTTTTTCTGTGTTATTATATTTTCCCGACTGTGCTAGAAAAAGAATGTTTGTATTTTAGAAATTCTTTGTCGCTCTACAGCCTAAATGGCTACACGGATTTCAACATATGAGATGTTTTTTGGTTCGTATCCATTATTAGAGTGACATAGACTATACAATTTCATAATATGAAACCCTCCTACTATTTATTAATACTTAATTTTAATAAACCAAACTTGTAACATCGATTATAGTTAATCAACCAGAATAGGGCACCTTTCGCTGACATAACAAACAGAAAACAACGAAAAAAAAATCGATTTTTTTTTTGCAGTTACAAAAAAGTTTCTACGGAACTTTTAATACATGAATCCAACTCGATTTTACCCAATTTTAATCTCTATACATCTGTCGACACCACAATATCATCTAATGTCCATTAAAAATTCTCCAATAAGAATAACACTTGACCTGCAGCGCCCTCAGGTAGCAGACTATTGAGATATTCAGCTCAATCACTAATTAATACTCTTAGTTAAATGTGTTGTTAAAATGAACCTTAAGATAAAGGAGTAGGGTTGGAGATTGATCGTCAAAGCCCATTGATGATACGCCGGTAGTTTATGCTGTGTCACCGTATGTAGTTGGTACACTGTATTGCGTTTTAAAGTGTAATGTCTAGTGAGGATTTTGGTTAGAAAAATGCTACAATGCCAGTATAATTTTACATGCAATGCTGTACGTTTTTTGGTCGTACGTACGTTGAAATACATCAGGCCGTTTGGGCTGTAAAGCGTGCCAGAAAAAGACATACATACATACATTACGCTTGAAAATATTACCCTCCTTGCGCAGTAAGCTAATAAGGCTATTTAACTAAACTTTAAGTGTGCATTTATTTGGCTCTTTTGTATAATAAGTTGAAATTGAATTGTACCAATAATGTTGTCCCGAAGTATACATACAACTTTACTAGTCATCTTACGAGAACATTGCGATCGACAGCATAAAAGATATTAGTAACGTATTTTAATATTTGCTTCTGATCTTTGTCTTCGCAATGTTTCTTTATGAGAATATCAAAAGCTGGCAATGCCACCATCTACCGTCCATGGACGTTGACAAACTAGTAGGATTGTAGGACTGTTAGTTGGTTAGTAGCTCCTGTTAGTGATACGTGTTACTGAAAAAAATTGTTATTAATCCGTTAGTAAGGAGACTGATTGTTAGGTCAGCTAGCGAAGGTTAGTCCTGTCCGGTTAGTAAACATTATTAGTGCAATTAATGGTGAAAATTGGTTAGAAGATGCGTTGCTACCCCTGAAGTCACACAATTCATTCATGCCTTAAATCATGATTTTTTTAAATATTAATTATATTAGAACTAGCGGCAATCATCAAACGAAAAATATACTAGCAATAAATTACAAAATGGATATTATATAATATCTGACCGCACCAATCGAAGAGGAATAAATAAAAATACAAATGCAAAATTCTCAGTAAAACCACAACACGAGATATTGTTAATAATAATTGAATAAGACTCGAACAATAAATAAAAAAAAATCCCAACTGATCTAGGTAATGCTTTCAAGTATGTATGTATGTCCGTTTCTTTAGAACGCTCTAGAGCCTTAATATCTTAACGAATTTCAATTTAATGGGATGTCATTGGATTCGACTTCAATGTTAGAATGACATAGGTTATTGATTTTGTTAAATAAATTAATTAGATAATTATTCATATTTTGTAGTTTGTTCTATATTCATAACTCCGATAAGTTATTGAACTTCCTGAAGCCCTTAAAAGCTAAAAGGTATTTAAATAAGTACCTAATAGTAGATAGGTACATAAGCAACTCAAAATTCTGAATACTGGAACTTTTACGAAACTTTTTTGGAATTTGAAGTTTTTTTTTTTATCTCAGACCAAAAAATATATCTATAGGTAGACTCAGTTTTCAGAACAGAAAAGTGATAATTAGTGTAAATTTTTTTCTACAATCTGTCATCTATGTCACGGAGCACAGTCTGCCGAGCAATGTACCGGGAAACGTTATCACTTTGTTAATAACGTTATGTAGTTTTCCAATACGCTATTTTTTTTCGAAGACTGAGTCTATTAATATATTTTTTGGTATGTGCTTTTTAGTTAAACACTTTTATTTTCTTAAGTCGATATTTAACTGAATGACTGGACCAATTTTAATAGTGACGAAGCTAACAACATTAGTTTTTTGAAATACTCAATTTAACAGACTTGTTCAACGTTACATCAAAATCGTGTTAAAAATGCGTTTTTCACAGTGTTCTTTGTAACTCCCAGTGGAAAGTTGTAAGTGGACTGGAAAGTGAGAGTTGTCATTTGGTGCGAGCGAGAGGCCGCGTGCGAGAGAGACACTAGATTCGTTGAAAGCCGCGGCGCCACTGGGCCTTCGATGTACAATCGCGTACATTATATCTTTATCTTAAAGACAGCGGAAAAGTAGTTTAAAAATGTATTGGATGTATCCCAAGGGAACCTGTAATCGGGATAAAACCTATCCTATATCCTATTCCTGGAGGTAAACTATCTGTGTACCAAGTTTCAGCGTAATCCGTTCAACGGTTAGAGCGTGAAGGACTTACAAATATCCAAACATCTTTGCAAACTTTTACATTTATAAAATTAGTCGGGAATGGGATATAAAAATTTAAAACAACGTACGCGTGTTTTTCACAGGACTCCTCTTAATGATTGAAGTGATTTTAATTAAAAAATATGATAATAGGTATCTTAGAGCTATTAAATCAAGTATGAATTAGGACCTCAGTTGGACTTGATAGGTGATGCTGATGTCGAAAAATGAAAGACAAACCAAACTATTAGAATTGCAAATGATGATTTACTAAACATACCTACTTAAGAAGGGAGTACTTGTTTATTTATTTCTTTTTCACCATTGATGTTGAATGAGATGAGAGATGAAAATAACAAAAATTTAATTGAAATAAACCTGTTGTTCGCGAGTGTACCGAAATAGAAGACTTGAATCACGTCTGCGGGAGGAAACGCGATTGTTTTTACGTTTCTGAATGGCATCGGCTCACACTACTTGTATTTATGTCCAATAAAATAATAAAATAATATTAATTAATAAAAGCGCTCGTAGCTCAGCAGCTTGCGTCGATCGTAAGTGATCGACAATGTTAAGCAACTGCGTACGCGGTCGGTAAGTGGATGGGTGACCGCTATTGGGAAAATTTCTTGAGCGTTTCCGTGCTTCGGAGGGCACATTAAGCTGTCCCGGTCGTTATCGTCAGATGACAGTCGTTAAGCCATGTCGGAGGCTTTTGGGTGGCATAAATAATCAGACACTTGGGTTGGCCACTAACCCCTCCACCAATCCGCACTGGAGCAGCGTGGTGGAGTATGCTTAGCCTCCTCAGTTATGAAGAGTAACCCGTGCTTAGTAGTGGGCCGTCAGTGGGTTAAAGTTAAACAAAATGTTTTTTTTAAATTCATAGATAGCAGCAAAGGTTTTCCCGCCAAAATCAGTCTGCTTTTAACAGCTCAATCTTACTAAAAAACTTTAAATTAGTATTTTTTTGTTTATAGATGGCAGCACAATTCTTCCCGCCGAAATCAACCTCTCTTCGACGACTCAGTTTTGCAGATAAGCTACAAAATACTTTTTTTTTCATAGATGGCAGCACAGGTTTTCCCGCCAAAACCATCTACCGTGGACTCCAACCAAACAGCCCCGTGTGCGTCTACGCATGCGTGCTACGCGCCCTGTCATTAGACTGAAGCGGCGCGGACGCAAATTACGTTACTTGCACATAGGGATTATGTACAATTACTATGTATCGGTTATTTACCAAACCAACGCACGCGATCCGACGTTTTTTGTTCCCCGTTCGCTGGAATAACTGTTGGGAATGCTTGTAAATATAGGTATGGCTCCTAAATTTACAGGTCTGGAAACTGGGAGTTACTATCTAGTTATGTTTTTTTAAGAAAAGAACGCTCCAGCCAGTCTTTAAGATTTTTGTGAACATTTTTCGGCACCGATTTTTTTTTTTTTACCTCATGGTAAATGATAGCATGGGTAGAAATTATAAATATGACGAGTTGTGTAGCGCATTGGTTGCCATGTCAAATCGACCTAGGTTCGATTCGCAACAAGGATGAAATAATTTATTGTTTTATGTTGTCCATGACACCCGCTACATAGGTAATCTTTGAGCAGGGCTATATATTTTACCCTGGTACTACATTGCATAATATATTTTGTCAGAAATTTTCCATCAGGTGAGATCGTAGCCAAGTGCTAACTTATTAAATGAAAAAAAATCTATGACTCTATGACCATACCTAGGTATACCTACTCACTTTTAATACGTAGACTTAAACAATAACATAAGAAGCTCCCGAACTACACAAAATCCTTTATCAAAACAACGCTAATCTTTTCAAAACGGTACATTTTATTCAAAATCCCCACAATTCAAGTATAAAATTTACATTGTTACTTAGTAATCATATCATGTACGATTGGCTGAATGCATTATCGTATCTCGCTTCAATAGTTTTCTATCCCCTTTAAAAAAAGTAACACAAGAAATGGCGGCAAAGACCTTTTTGTACAACTTCTGTTTTTATTTGACGTTTTGTTGAGTTGAGTCCATGTTAAAAGTATTACATAATTCCTGCTTGAAATTGTTTTAATATTTTCTACGATATTTGCATTTAATTGTTTACTTTTAACATATTGCTGAAAGGAATTTACATGAGAATGTTGATGAATTGAATAACCGGGAATTTAACCACTTTTTTTTTACTTAAAATAGCACAGAGTAATAATGTGAAAAAAAGCTAGTTGTCGTCAAACAGATTATACCTACCTATATAAAAAAAAATTGACAATTCATTTCGCGCCAATTCACACGCCACAGATAATTTAAAAAATATATATACTGTGTCAATATTTTGACATTCACTCAAAGTGCTACTGAATCCATTTGTCTAAGTGATGACGCGTCATCTTGGGATCGAAGATACATTAGTGCAGGATGATCTTGCATTTTTGAACACAACTTGCCAAAATTGAAACATCCTTTAGAAATATCTTCTTTAGAAAATGTTTATTAAAATCTTTAAAAGAATTGTGTGTAGTGTTTTGTTAAGTGATTTTTTATCTAATTTTAGTTTTCGGTGATATCTTTTTAATGAAATAAGAAAAAATCTTCTATGATTATTTTAATTTCAGTGTTTTGAATTCTGTTTTAAATCTTTTTGTAAGTATTAGTCAAATAAATTCTTTATTACCTCTATGTATTTTTGTAACCAATATTTTCGTGGTTTTTATGTTACTTTTTGGTAGAGAAAGTAACTAAAACTCAGCAACTATTATTATCTATTAATAGTTAAAAAAATACTTTCTTAATTAGGTACTTATTCTAAAGTAAAACTAAGGTTTGTTCCAATTGACGAGAAACAATCAAACAATCTTTATTTAGGTCATGTAACACGGTTACTCAATGCTACAATGTAATAACTGTTTGTTTTAATAAATAATACAACCAAATTCACCTTTACTGTGCCATTTCTCTGCTAATAACCGTAACTAAGCTCAGTGTT
>LGAG01028707.1:80680-113065 GCA_001278395.1 Lerema accius
ATCACCCCTACTAATATTATAAATGCGAAAGTAACTCTGTCTGTCTATCTGCTACGCCTTCACGCCTAAACCACTGAACCGATTTTGATGAAATTCGGTATGAAGATAGAACTGAACTTGGGAAAAGACATAGGATACTTTTTATCGCGAAAAAGTCGCGCGATATAACCTAATTCCACGCAAATGAAGCCGCGGGTGGAAAGCTAGTAGCATGTAGTGTCATTTGATTCGACCCCATTGTAGGAGTGATATAGCCTATATTTTTGCATTACTAATTACTAATTCTACTAAACAGGCAATTAAAACTTAGTGTTTTGACAGGTAGGTAATCTAAGTAGCCTAAAATCCGATTAATAATATATTCCTAATTTACTTACTTACCTCGCTTAAGTAGTCTGTGGTAACAGATTAGATAAAATGAATTTTATAGACGACCTCAAGTTAAATAATATTATGTAAAGGTTTATAATGTATATTAGATATGTGATGTTTTTAAAACAAGATTGCAATTCCTACTTAGTTATTTATTTACCAAGGTTATGTTAGTGCATTTACTATTAGTAGGATCGTATACTTAAAAAATAAAAACTTGTTTAACAATAAAAAGAAAAACATTGATTTTACCAATAATTTTATTCTTAATCATCGATCATACAATATCCATATTAAAACCTTATTGTAAAACGACAAAAGAGCCCAAACTATTGCGGTAGATTTTTTTTCAAATGGTTCGAAATTGAAACCAACCAAAAAGGTACGTTCACGCCTCATAAATAGATAAAAGAAACAATCGGACAACAGATAATAAATGTCACGAAATCGTAAACAAAAAGCTTGTAAAATACAACCAAACTTCATTACTACCGTGTGCGGAACGAAATTTGATAGCTTTTTGGCAGGTATTAGTAACTTTTATCTTGTAGGTATATTATTTGGGTTATGTAAACATCTTTATAACTTATTACCTAATACATATTATATCCTAAATAAATTATAATATTAACAGGTAATTAATAATTTATTTGAGACATTTCCCATGTTAAAAGTAGGTACTTAAATTATAAGCTATGTTAGAAAATTTAAATAAAATATAAATACCGAAATGTATATTAGGCATACAAAAAATATACCTAATGTAGGTACTAGAAGACCGGGCAGACGTTGTTCTGTCACATATTTTCAAATCCAATACTTGATTGGGATTTTGAATTTTCCTGTATCTATAGTAGGTAAATGCTCATCATATCGGACACGTTTTGCTTTGACAGCGTTTTATTATTATTTAATACTTCAGCTAGTCCCTTGAAGTAAGTATCTCGACGACAATACCATCTGCCGGGTCCAACTAAGGTTTGAATCCATACTCTGTACTTCTAAAATACGTCAGAAAAATATTATTATAATCGGTCCAGTCATATAGGAATAGTTCAGTGACTAACACACGTACGCTGTGTTTTTATATATTAGGTAATATTACGATTAAAGTAGGTAGGTACCTATATTTTTGAAAATTGACACTTAGGTGCACATCTACCTACCTACTTAAATTAACTAGCATTTAGATAGATATCTATGAGGTACAATTGTGCAATATTTGTTATTCACAAAATCTACTGTAATTACACATTTTATAGGTAAGTATTATAGGTAGATACTTTACACAGATAATTTATTCCTTTTCGTTAAACTCGTTACAGGAAACTTGAGAAATTATAAGGTACTTGCAAATCCAATTGATTCCACCCTTATATTCAATTGGACCTAGGTTTACATCCAGTCTAGATTGAATCGTCGGAATTATATTTAATACCCACTTACGACAATTAAAATCATCGTGTATAAACCACAGTTCCGAGTAAAATAAACAAACAATAAATGAATAAAATGCAATCTTGGATCCCATTAGAATTTCTAGGAAAAATGATTGAATTTGAACTTAAAAGCAAAGGACCGCTAACAGTTTATTAGGCTGTAAACCCTTCTATAGTATTATAGACTATTATGTTATACTTTTTCCGAATAAAAACCCCGATCTCATTATGACGTTTAATTATCTGTGGTTGATTGCCCAGGAAGGGCGCGGCCATTTTGCGTAAGCATTTTCGCGCGCTGTCAATTTAAGTGTCATTGCGTTTTTTATAAGTTTAACGACCTTGGACTCCGCAAATTTAGCTCAATTTTTTTTATGAATTGTGTGGATATTGCGCAATCGAGTTGTTAACAGCCAGTTGCTTTAATAACTAGAGTACCAACAATGATTAGGTAATAGGTTCCTATTAAATGATAAAGATAGTTGGGATTTAATAGCATGTAGGTATAAGTTTTATAACTTTTGCTGCATGCAATTCCTATAAAATGATTATAAATTAATTATTTGTAAACAGACGTCTTCAAGAGTGATTTTTGCGAATTCTATTCATGACTCGCATTTGGTAATATATCTACCTAGGTAGTTACCGAAGTCTCCCCTGTAATGATATTGTAAAAAATTATCTTTTTAAAAAAGTGTTGCTACCGGAGTTTACCGTCCTTATCTTAATACATCGAGAGACATTAGGTAGTAGGTAGGTACCTGCCATAGGATCAGATACTAATAAATCAGTACCAAACCAAATGTTGATGTAGTGATTTAGGTTAATGTTATTGTAATTTAAATTGTAAAATTTTTGAAGTTCGGTAGGTAGGTACCTACTTACAGTGTGTTAGTTTTTAAGAAGAAATATAATTTGAATTTTCTTTAGCAAGTCTGACGACAGTCTACTAGTCAAGACAAGTCTACCTACCTAGGTACTCCTTTGCCAGGTATTTCCAAAATAAAAATAAAAAAACAAAATTGTTGACTAATTAAGAGTAAAGGTGTCAAACCCTCAAATGCGACACGTAAAAAATACGACGGATAAATTTTTATCCAAACATTTTTGTGATAACTGTAAATTATTTTACGACGGTGTAAATTGTACAGTAAATCGATTAGATTCGACCAATTACTAATTTAGTAACACGTGCACGCATCGATGTTTATAATTCCTTTGTTTCTTTCGATAATTTTTATTTAAAGGGCAATTGAGTCGCATATACCGGCGGCTTGCGTAGAATTCTGATTATTTAAGTTTAGCAAATGCAGCGATCCGCCTTAAAATGGATGGATAACTTATAGTTACTTACACTTATATTCGACGACCCTGTGACCTAGTTGGTAGTGACCCTGCCTGCGAAGCGAGAGGTCCCGGTTTCGATTCCCGGTCATCAGATATTTAGGTGACAGATAAATGTTTGTTCTCGGGTCATGTGTGTTACCTACTGATGTGTTATTAGTGTTGTCCATGTCACCCGCGACACAGGGAATCCTACTGCAGGGGTATGAGTGTGTTGGCGTTTGTGGCAAAACTTTTAAGCGCTTCTGTTTTTCGGAGGGCAGGTTAGGCAATCGGTTGTCGTTGTTGTTAGTTAACAGCTGACAAGCTATGATGGAGTCCTTAGATCGTCATTAACTTCCTATAGATAAAACGTATGGATAGGATAACCCTTCCCCTTCCGGCAATCCGTGTTTTAGGGTTATGAAGTAGGCTCTAGGCCTCTTTGGTTATAAGGCGAATGACCATTGTGGCCATTTGGTTGAAGGTACCTAATCGCTTTTATTCTATCCCTTGTAGGTAAATACTATAATATATAAAATCACAGCGTACCTACGTATGTTTGCCACTGATCTCCTCCTAAATGATTGGACCGATTATAATAAAACTTTTGTGAGGTGTATTACAGTGACCATGGTTTCGAACCACAGTTGGACCCGATAGGTGGTGCTGATGTCAAGATACTTCAAGGGACCAGACAAACTATTACAGTTATTGAAACGTCGTCATAGCAAAGGTTGTTAAATATGATGAGCATTTACTAATGATACATGATAATTTAGGATCTGGAGTAGCTGATGTGGAAAACTAAGGGATCAATCTTATTAAAGACAAATTAAGTGACAGAACAACGTGCCGCGGGCGATTGCTAGTTATTACATAGGTAAATTATAATTAATAGTCTTACAATAGAGATTCAAGAAGTCTGTCTGTTTAGTAACAACCTTCTTGATTGAGTCAACCATCAAATCAACTCATGGTGTTCTGACAGGAGACTTGCCACTATTCAGCTTTCATTTTATAAGTAGCTTTTGCGAATATTTAAGCATACCTAGGTATGTGATACCTATTGAAGTTATGAAATCATTTAAGCATTTTGGAAAAGTGTGAATGACATGAAAATGTGTGATTTACATTAGGTTTACGTAAAACTGCGTGATAAATAGGACAAGTTAAAAAATGGTTTGGACATTGGATCATTATGGTAAAACATGTTATACCTACAATGTATACCTACCTAATGCCCTAATTATAAGAGGTTCTGTGTCCTGTATTCAGACACTAACTGCAAATAGGTATAGGTATCTAAGTTTTAAGATTTTTTTTCTAATTAAAGTAAGTAGGTATCTACCTAGTTATGTCACTGAGTGACTATGACAGTTCCGTAATTAAACAGAATTATTTAACCTTGCATTTATATACCTAGCAGCTAGGTACATCTAGTTACCTACCTACTGTTAATTGTGTAACGCTTGGCATTAGATTTTTCTAAATTTATTTAGAGAAATATTTTATTTAACTTTGTGTATTTTGTTTTCATGAAAAGTTACAAAACAATTTATAATTTTGTTTACTATGATGTTCTCTACATAATTATAATATAAATAGGTAGGTACCTACCTATATGTTAATAAAGGCGTCTGATTAAAAAGAAAAAGTTTGAATGTAGGTAGGTTCTCAGACCTGAACAGATAAGCAGAAATGTTGAATTTATTTTGTAATGTTTTATTGATAGTCTACAAAATTTAGAATTTTTAACTACCTACCTACGCATCCTAGGTATTTTAAAATTATAACACAAATTAAGGTAGGTAGGTATTTGAGGTAGGTATCTACCTACCTTTTAGATACCCTTTAAATAAAATCATTAAGTTATTTTTTTATTCCAGAAACGTCTACACTTTATTAGCATACTCTAGGTAGAGTATATTTAGGTACCTACCTATTAGTAAAGAAAAAATAAATATAGGTACAAGCAATAAATATGCATTATTTACCTACCTATAGCTGTGTTTTGTAGAGATAATTAAAGTTACCAACAACTCTACCTTACAACTCTACCTATATCAAATAACATAAATAAGAAGTCTACAATTACATTTCAATACTTCACAATTACATTTGCATATGCCTTTACATCAGGATCCATGCAAATGTACATTAAATATGCGAATAACTTAACGCTACTTTCCACCTAGAGTCGCGTAGACTTGAGAAAACTGTCAGTTTTCATTATATACACACACGTTACTGATGACTCTATGAACGAGCCTTAAGGATGAAGTTAGACAGGTCATAAAATACTATAACTATCATACAAACAAAAATACAACATAACCCTGCAACTGTCACAACACAAAATCTAACACGGTCACACAAAAAAATATGCACTTGCTAAAAAAAACTCAAAAACCCTGCCGGGGTCTGAATTGATAGCCGTTGGACTCCGCACGTTTCCACTAAGCCAGCGGGGCGTGGCTTCTATAACAGGTTACTAAAGCACAGCGTACCGCCAAAAAATACCCATAAAAAAATATAATGGCAACCTAGGCGCCACGATCGATGCTCGCGTACCAACCCGCACGAACGGCACGTACAAACGAAAAAAATCGCGCTATCCAGCGCTACCAATCCGAGACAAGCTCCTCCCCACGACCATTTCAGGGTTAAACTAGCCCCGCCCACTCGTCGACACTAGCGCCGTCGCTCCCATACAAGCGGCGTAGATCCGTACTAATTAGAGCGAGACGGCGCTACGCTGGGACGTTCGTTTCTCGGACAATTTCATCCAACTGATCATTAAGTGTTTAAATTCAACGGGAGTTGGTTGTGTCGGGTTTCTTCGGAGGGGAACGCTATTAAAATATCCACAAACATTATCTTTAATTGGACAGAATTTTGTGCTTGTGTGCGTCGAAGCGCTGTTTTTTTTTCCGCCAGTGACGATTCTGTTTTTTCCAAACTTGATGACTGTTATCACTTGTGTTTAGTGTGTACTGACCGGCTGTGATTTTTGATTGCTGTAATTCCGTGCAAGATGACTGAACTACTGACTGTGTTTGGTGCTTTCATGAACTGAATAAAAAAAAAAATGACATCGATAACGTGAAATCCAATAAATTAATCGGCCGTATCAACTCAAAATTGGTAAAATGACTCCACGTGCTTTTTAATTACAAATTAATTAACCCACCTATACATCTGTCCCGTTCTCTCAAATTACTGGCTTTAATTTCGATTACTCCACCTCCTGAGTTTAAAGTTTAAATTTAATCATCCAAGAAATCCGACGATTCATCCTTTGAGTTCTAAAACGTGATTTATTAACAGTTTTCGGTGCTAAAAGACGAGTGTGTTGTTAAATTTACAACAACTGTTTGTGTGACTTGTTGTGTGTTCAAAAAATTGTGTAAAAGTGATGCTGTGTAACCCTGTCTGATCTCCGTTGATACCGTAAGTACACTTTTTTACTTTATAATCATCCAAAAAATTCTGAAACAAAACTGGACACTCGTAGACACATAATTATTTGGATAGAAATTGCGTGTTACTTAAAGAACCTCATAAATTTTTGATTTTAAAAGGTAGTCATAGGTTTAGGATTATTTAGTGGTTTTAGTTGTGAATTGAACGGATTTAAGTTCACAAAGTGATCGTTAAAAAATGAAAGACAGCGAAGATTTATGTCACTTTCATCCCGAAAATTTTTTCATGAATGAAAAGTTTTTTTCTGTAGGCATTTAGTATTTTCTAATTTGTTAAGTTACAGGAGCAGTGGTACACCTTTTGTATTATTTGTAGATCCATAATTAGATACCTATTGACGTTATCCATTTAAAACTAACAGAAATAGCTAAATTACATACGAGTATATTATATATACCACACAGGTTATTACAAAATTTGTCGTTTTGTTTCTTAAAAATCACTATTTAAAATACCGTACACTCTTTATCATCCTATCAAATATACCAAAATATCTATCTAATACCAAATACAATACTTTGACAGCTCTCTGTCTAACTAACAGTTTTGAAAGTGATACTCAATTTACATTTTCAAATATGCTAAGACGTAGGTACCTATACGACGGAGCGATTAAATACCTAATAACTACTAAAGTTATTTAGAAATAATGCTTCCAGGCGAGACAAAATCAAACACATTTTAAAAAGGATTCACTTAAAACATGTTTCTAAAAGAAACACAGAACTATCCAAATAGGTATAATTAGTGACTGCAATTAGAAAAACTATTAAAACTTATCCCATTAATGAGATTTGCACTTCTGCCTGTATTTGATACTAAAACATAAGAACACGTAAAAAATGTTTTCTACAATTATCCCAAAAATTCATTAACATACTACCATTTGAATTGTAATTAGATTTAAGATACATTGTTTATGTTGTAGTAACTATTACCGTCCCGACGGTTTAACTTCGGTTTATCTCTACATACTTAAAAGATGAATCATTGCTTTGATTGATTTACGATTGTATTTAATATCCAATAATGCGGTATAACTAGATAACTGTCACTAGCATTTGGAATTGATGAATTAAATATCATTGGAAAAATCTCATTATAGAATAAGTATGAATAATTTTTTTAAGCCCTTTTAGGTAGTTGCTGCTATAAGTAGAGATATTAAAACCTTATTTAGGATACCTTCGTAAATCTGTATCATCCATCTAATTATGAAAACGAAGGATAAAAATTACGTTTTTCA
Organism: Lerema accius; assembly: GCA_001278395.1. Classification (NCBI taxonomy): domain Eukaryota; kingdom Metazoa; phylum Arthropoda; class Insecta; order Lepidoptera; family Hesperiidae; genus Lerema; species Lerema accius. The sequence goes on from LGAG01028707.1 coordinate 88,547, forward strand.
CTGTCATGGCGGATTATGTAAGTACCTATAATCCATAACCTACATAACGGATTATAAATGATCCTTAGATTACTTGTTTTTTTTTTTAATCCTACATTCTTGTTGGAACTATTGCCGGAGAAAGTACCTTTCTTCGTATTCCAATACGATTAGGTATATGCAAGTAAGGAATTCTTGTTAGAATCTGTTTCGATAGCTACTAATTATATTTTGTACCAGAAAACCAGAAAATCAAACACAAAAAATATAAACGTACCTAGTCTTAGAATAATTATTCTAAGAACGTAGTATTAGATATGAAAAATAAATTAATCATTTACTGTCTTCATTAACATTACGTATTTTTTATTAGAATAAAAAGGCATTGTCGTAGTTTGGGTTTTTGGATAAAATTAATTGCATTAGTCTTTTTAAATTGTTGTCTGTAGATATTTTTACTTGACTCAAACTGGTTTTATTGTAAATACATGTACCAAATAAATTCATCCCCGCGATATGGATTAATCCAAATCTTTCGTTTTTATACACAAAATTTTCCGTCGTATAACTCCAACTATATTCATTCATACGTAATGGATGAGTTGTGAAAGGACTGAAGAAGTAGAAATATATTGCTTCAGATTATCATAACGCCCTGTGTATTTCAATAGGAATTAGAATTTTCTAAAAGCGATTTTCAGGATGATGTTTTAATCCAGGAAATGGTACTTACCTACTTATGTGTAACCGTCAAGTTTCATCCAAAAATTCACCCATTGCTGTCTAACTTTATCATACATAAACCTCTAATCATCCCAAAAGAACGAATTTTTGGGATAAAGTCTGTTGTGTTTCTGGATGCGGTCTATGTGTCACGTTTGATCTTATTCGTACAACGGTTAGAGCGTGAAAAGTTATGCGCCTAAATAGTACTGTAGTCAAAATTGTAAAAAAATATAGATTAAAAATAAAGTGCAGATTCGTTCGATATTCTGCCAGATATCAATGACAACGTCAACTAGCTATCGAATGCAGTGCGTTAATGGTGGCTTTTTTCTTCAAAGTTAAATGTATTTCTGAATTACTCTGTACATTCTACACTTATTTTCTATTTAATTAACCTATGCAAAATCTGTAAATCGTACATGCTGTTAATATTCTTAAAATAGAGTCCAAAGTTTAATCTTTTTACCAATTAATTCACAGATTAGAAGGAAAGAGAGGTTCCGAAAATTAAACCTAAACTTATTGACTATAAAAGCGACTTTACAACTTCATAGCCTTCATATAAAATAAAGGAGAATCTAAATAAACTATCATAAACTCCTAATAGAGCGAGGGTAAGAGTCAAACGGGTTACTCTTCAATAAATAATTAATTGTTATCGATTAACAGAAAGGTACGTTTTGTTACGATGTAAAGTTTCATAGTAATTGCTGTTATAAATGTTTGGTTTTGGTCAATTCGTAAATCAGGCATTTCTGTAAATCTTTAGTTCGTAAATTGATAGTTTGGTAAATCGTTTAGGTACTTATGATTTCATTTAGGTAATATTGTGGCCACTTATTGGATAATGGATGATTAGTTGACACTTATTGGATGAACATTTTGAGCGTTCCCGTGCTTCAACCTGGCCAGCTAGTGCGGCTGTCAGATGACAGTCGTCACACATGTCTGCGGGCGACATACAAACTACCGACGCTAGTGTTGTCACTAGCCGCTCCACCAACACTACAGCGCGCTGCAGTATGCTCTACACCTCCTCAGTTATGAGAGACCCTTAATAAAAGCCTAGTAGGTAGTTTGAATATTAGATACCTAGTTGAGTTTTTGGGTTCAAATCCTACATGTATTAGTACTGTTTGATATTGTCATGTAACGTATAGTTTTATAGACTGGTAAACTATACCTAAGGACTCCGAATATACTACGAAACCGTAGACCACTTGTTCTTAACCTTTTCAATATAGTTATCCCTATGACCTATTAGAAAAACTGATTTTGAAAATCCAGAAAATTCAGACTTGCTACAAAAATGAGGCAATACTGGTGTGTATGTCGATTTCTTTAGCAGGCTCTACAGCTTAAACAGCTTGACGTGTGACATGTTAATTGTCATTGGATTCGTCTCCATTGAGGGAGAAACAAATACTTATACCTACATTTTTTAATCCTGAAAAATAAAAATTTTAGCAGTCGGATTTTTTGTTAAACTAGTTTAACCTTACGGTCAAATGGTGACCTCATTTCTTACATAAACACTGAAAAAATATTCGTTAGCTAACATAGTGAAAGATTTTTCAGGTCAGTTTTTACCTACACTATAATTTTCTTTGGAAAATTAACCATTTATAAAGTTATAAATCAAACCAATAAAAATATGCATGATCATTGTGTTATATCGCAAGCGAATCGCGATATGCGATTATTTAAATAATTTTTAAAACGAAAGGACATACCTAGTTAATTTTTTATCGCGAAAAAGTCGCGCGATATAACCGAATTTCACGCGGGCGAAGCCGCGGGCGGAAAGCTCGTATTAAATAAAACTTGGTATGTATGTAACTTATACAAAGAGCCGTTATGTAGAGTACCTACTTACTTTTTATCCTAACCGTTTTGTTCCCACGGTATAACATGTAAATGGTCCACCGAAGCGAAGCTAATACTACTTTATAATATTTGTAGGATTCATACACAGACCCAAAAAACAGAATAGACAGAGCGATCGCACAATTGCGACTAAATAAGTGACGATCAAAAATCTGTCACTCGCTCACAGTATTTAGCGGCCGGCTTCATAATAAGCGGCTTCATATTTACGTTCGTCACTTTTCCGTTGGATGGCTCTGTTTTTTTATGGGTCTGTGAATCAGTAAGATTTACCTCGTTTTTTTCGTCGTGATTTAAAAGGTAAACAATCTTACAGTGTCTTTTTATTGTAATTATCGATTTAAAAATAAGACAGACACAAATTTAAAAAACTAAAGAATAAACAATAATTAAATGTTAAAATAAATTTCTATATAAGGTAAGGTGGGGTAAGACTAACACACGGGGCAAGACTAACACTGTCTATTATCTCGATACGTATAGCTTAAATACGAAATTCTTCCAGTCTGTAAGATAGAACAAACGTAAATGTTCTCGGCTAAAACACACACATGTCGTTTCTTCAAGTGCATATCGAGATAATAGACGTGTTAGTCTTGCCCCGTGTGTTAGTCTTACCCCACCTTACCTTACTTCTAAATATTTTTTTTTTATTAATGAAATAATTACCTAAAAGTTGTGCCAAGATTGTTTACCTACCTTTTAAATCACGACGAAAAAAAGGAGGTATAGAAGGATTACTATTGCCTACGCGATGCTATCGCCAAATGTCAGACAGTTACCCTAATGTGGTATGTTGACGTGAACCTACAAATATCTTTTGACACTCAATAGATTGATTGAGCCTTTCACCTTTAGCACTTATTTAGTAGAAAAAAGTAAATGCCAGCGCTATTTCAACATGGCTTATTTACTAGCTTTATAAAACTTTCAGCTTTTATGAAGACTGCTTATATGGATAACGTATTGATGTTCGCAACTTATTGATGATGTTTTTCGAACGTATGTATGTATGTCCATTTCTTTGGCATGCTCTACAGCCTTGAGCCTGACGGATTTTAATATGAAAGGCGTTATTTGATTCGTTTCCAGTCATAGAAAATATGTTTATAATCAGGGATAAAAAATTGGTAGTCGGGTTTATTATCACAGACGAAAAAAATATATAGACTGAGACTTCGGAACAAATGAACGTAGTAGAAAAAAACTTAAAGTACCTACGTATCAAATGATAACGTTTCTCGGTACATTGCTCGATAGGCCGTGCTCTGTGACATACCTACGTCAAATCGTAAAAATAAGAAAAAAATTAGGATTGTTTATCGGTTTATTTATACGAAGAAAATAAAAGTTAGTACAATTATATTGCTTCTGAAGTACTTACTCAGCAATGTCCAGAATTTTTGGAAGTTACGTAAACCCCAACACTTCACGATTGTTGTCGTTAGATAGCAATCGTCATACCATTTCAGTCATTTGAACACAATCTACCGCCGCTAGTGTTGTCACTAGCCGCTCCACCAACACTACAGCGCGCTGCAGTATGCTCTACACCTCCTCAGTTATAAGAAACCTATGTATATTTCATAGTAAACGCAGGTCATTAATTAATGTAGGTCATTAATGGATCGTGTAAGCTAATTCAAACGAGGATGACTTCATACAAACGTGAAATATCAGAAACAGATCATCATTGAGTCATCTTGATTGAACTTGTTCATTGTTCATTAATAAATTAACTGGTAAGTATATTAATAGATTAATCGTGACTGTAATATTTTAGCAGTGTCATAATTCAGACCAAAAAGTAAGTAGAACCAAGTCTTGAGTACAAAAAAGTGAGGTTATTTTTTTTCTTTTTCTTACGATTTGACATAGGTACGTCACAGTTGCCTGCAGAGTAATGTACCGGGATACGTTATCTTTTGTTATTTACGTTTTTTTTTCGATGTACACTTTTTGTTGCGAAAGCGGAGTCTATACATTTTTTGGTCTAAGTATTTCAAACATAGCTTCAATCGATTTTTTTGATACAAATGTTTGTGTTTTTTTATTTTTTTAAGTTAGTGTTGTGTAAGTAGTTAGTATTAGTGGTGACACCGTCAGGGTAATAAAGCGTACTAACGTAAAAGAAGCCTATTCACTCTAGCTTTGAAAACACTTGAAAAGGTATTACCTACTCATACTTGAAAATGTAGGCAATTAACAGTCCTTTTCATAGCAATACTCGTTCAAACTGGCTTGATAAACACTAATTTTGACTACATTTGATTACAGGAATACACTTTGTATCAATGTTACCAACATAACATCTAAGAAAAAATAAAGGTGAAATGCACCTTATTGTTTTTTTAAGTAGGTACATTTTATGTAAGTACCTACCTAGTAGTGTATTTTTAATTGCCTTGGATGTCATCTTTTTGGTTTTTATTATTTTTTCATTATTGCTGCACGTAAAAACTAACAGTAAGTTAACCTTTGAATATTATCGCTAATATAATCAGCCATAGAGAATACGAAACTAAAAAATGTCTTTATTTATAAATATGAATTTATGGAAGTTTTATAGGTCCAGAGAAACAGGTGCTAAAGTTTTACGTCAGATGATATTTTAAGTAAACTAGGCTTTCGAAACCTCTTTAAACCTTAATTAATTTAATACCGTAAGGTATGTTTCTACTTGTCTACTACCTACTTATATTTTTTAATTAACTTTTTTATTGCAACTAACTCGAAAGGCACGTCAGAGACAATCTTAAGAATTGTTTAAAAATTGGCGGGAACTACAAAAAAATAAACTATTTTAGTACCTATCTATTAAAATGTGATATGTGCTATCAATATTCGTGAAGTTTTAGCTAATTTGTCGTATTTTAATTACCTAGTTAAAAATTTTAAAACAATCAGTGTAATAAAATTTATTCTTAGTCTAGCGCCGCTGATTTTATTAAATTACAATAACGTCTCAATTGTCAATAGTAGATTGAGATGGAACAATTATGTTGCAACTGGTATAATTACTGGAACAAGTCGCCGTAAATGGATAATACGACAAAATGGCGGCGGCGTGTTTGACATATGATTAATGGCGCCCATGTTGACTGTCACAACTCCCGCCATTTTTCTATGACAGCTTTTTGCACAGAGTAGATCTGAGAAGCACTTTTTAATACGCAAGCAGGTTTGCATACTAATCGAGACATTACTTTTTTTTTTAATCGAATATTTAAATTTTGTTTCTAAATTTTAAAATTACTGCAACACAAAACGTGTTGGATTTAACCGCTTATTGCATGAATTGTGGTTTTTTCTGCCATGAAATTCGTAACCAGTTCTAGAAAAATTGGTGTACTTTCTTTCTCGACCTAGAAAACAAGGCAAGCATAGATATTTGATTATTTTTTGAGGAGCTGACTCTATCTATTAGGTATGCAATATTTAGGTCTGCACAGATTTGATACCGTATGTTTTAGGTTAATAATTTGTACTTTTACGAATGAAAGCAAAAAAACATAACTCAATAAAATAACTATAAAGAGAAAGGTATTTCTTTAAGATTTTTAATTTAAATATTATTTTTTTTACTGAATATTCTTCTTCTATCCATAATAATGCAACTTTAATCGTCTTAATTTAATCGTCTTTAATCTTAATTCGTCATTTTAAACAACTGCGATTGCTATTAATTTGGTAAAAGGTATCATAGGTATATCTTCTAATAGTGGTCCGTGAAATTTTCATCTTCATAAATTATCTGTGGAACTTCTGAATTCAGGTCTCGAGATAGGAGATATTCAAATCTATTTTGTCGCCGACGCTTAACACGGAGAGTAATTTTGCATTTTATCTTTATAAAGCATTACAAAAGTCACAATATGTGGTAAAATAAGGCAGTAGTGGGTACATTATTGGCTGTAACTTTATTATATACGGGAGAACTTGCTCCATTGTCAAAATTCGACCATATTCATTATGTCAAATGTATAATCTGTAAACTTCTTCGATAACTCTAGCTTACAGACGTAATTATCATTGATAACTGACTGTCAACGGGGTTTTCAATCTTGCTGTTTTGTTGTCTGTGTATCAAAAGTAGGATGGTGCAATGCCTTTTGTTTTGTTTTTTTAAATTAAATGTCTTCCTAGCTTTCAAAACTTCTTTGTGTAATCTTGAACTATACCAATCTTAAAATGTGTTCCAAATTTGAATTCTTGTAATGGCTAGCCTGGAACTAAAGTGGTCTATGTTACAAAATAAAGTTATCGAACGAAACGCGTTTAAAGTCACTACGTTTATATAACCAATCAAATTCTAAAGTGGTATTATAATGATAACCTTACTTTGGTGAACAATGACACTTAAGACCACTTTTGCTTAGATTAATTTGTTATTTTTTAAGTTCAAAAATTCTTTTTAATTTCAAAAATGCTCATAGCCAAAAATGTTACACAGACCTCTTTAGTTCCAGGCTAACTTAATGTCCCTATAGATTACCTTATTTATTACCTATGACGCCTGTCTGGGTAGCTACAAACCTCTTGCTTGAGACAGTCGCCAAAAGAAACGTACCTACCTACCTACCTATTTCAGGGACTTGATGATCAATAGGTACTTTCTTTCAGGCATATAAAGTCTGTATTTTCATCCCAGACCTATGAAACTAAATATAAGACAACTACGGCTAATAACATACCTACTAGGTACGTAGCACTAAATATCTTCGACCGGGATCCGACCAATTCCGGTCGAACCCAATAATATCTCGTATTAACCGACCAACCACGTATTACGGAGTGACATAGACTTTCCATTCTGTTTAATGAAAGGTAATGACTATGAAGAAACTTGTTTTTTGTACGTCCGTACGTTGCTTAGGATAACTTAGATTGCTATCTCACGCAAACGCCGGGCTAATTTGTAAAGTCACTTCGATTCTTACTTTTTAAAAGTCAAAGTCTAAAGTGAAATTGTTTACGTGTTGAAGTCGCTTGTTTATTGAAAGTCAAAATTTTAAGAGTAATAAAAAGTTCTATAATTACCTAAATTTTATTCGTCTAGGTACCTACTTAAATAAATAAATAAAAAATATTTTAGTCTGAATTTACGTTTGAAGTATCTAGTTAATTCTAGGATTAACTTTAATTCAGAGCAAATTTCATGTTACTCTGTGTCCTAGGTTAACCCCCCCAGAGGTAGGTAAATCAGCTATTTTACGAAGGACCTAATTTTATTAGGATCGTAAAATTAAAGTTTCACAATTTTTGAAAACTTTTTTTTTAATGTTATTAAGATAGCAAACGAGCTGACAGTGTCACCAACCCCTGCCGCCCATGGACATCGTAACTAACATAGAGTAGGACTAAGGGGGGACTGTTAGTTGGTTAGTAGGTTGGTGAGCAATGACATTTGAGACCACTTTTGCTTGGATTAATTTATTGTTTTTAAGTTCAAAAATGCTCATAGATGGATTTAGCCAAAAATTTTACATTGACCACTTTAGTTCCAGGCTAGCTATTTATTTATTACAATAAATACCTAAAGAAACTAATAATATAATACAGAATAGGTAACCTAAGTTTCATGTTCGTAGACCTAAGGTTTCCTAAGTTAGTCTGCTCTGTTCGAAGATTACTAAGAGCTTGACTAACTTATGCTGTACCCAATGGGGGAGTTGAAAAGTTACCGTGGTTTATACGACAATGAGGGTATTAAGTATCGTAGTTATTAGTTAGCCTTTCCGTTCATTTCTGGATTCCACTTATACTCTTTGTCAAATAAGACTGTAAGTAGGTATAGTTTGTTTATTAAACTTGTCTTATTTAAAAAACGAAAACATTGATTTTCTAAGTAACTTTTGTGAATATTTATGAAAATGTGTGATTTTCGTAAAGGTATTTTTTTTATTTTTTTACGATCTGACGTGTATGTCACCGAATACGGTCTGCCGAGAAATATACCGGGAAACGTTATCATTTGTTATTAACGTTATTGTTTTTCCCTACTACGCTGTTGTTACGAAAACTGTGTCTTTATAATTTTTCGTTTGTGATTTGTGTATACTACTACGATTACCTATAACAATGTTATAGCTAGCTAGTATACAGTATGTGAGTACATTAAACATTCTCTGACTTGCATTGTTACACATTTTCTCAACTCAAACAGCGAAAGATATCAATCTTACTTGTAATCTAGTGGCTTCGCGTGCGCAGCGGCGAATAAAAATAACGTAAGAATAAAGAAATTGTAAATCTATACACACAGACATTAAAGACATTGTTATGCAACATATTTTATATCTAATCGATTGTTTATCCCTTAAATTCCACATCAAGTACTCCTGATTTTAAATATTCGTATAACTTTAGTAAATGCGCATTATTTTGGACAACTTTTGGTATGACGTTTTAAAACTCCTAATAGTTTAAGGGTAACTTGGTTCTGATGTCTGTCAGTGTCACAGAAGAAAAAATATATAGACTGAGACTTCGGAACAAATGAGCGTAGTAGAAAAAACATAACGTAGGTACTTATCAAATGATAACGTTTCCCGGTACATTGCTCGACAGGCCGTGCTCTGAGACAAACGTCAAATCGTTAAAATATGGCTTTTTTCTGGTCTGAAGACTAAATCTATACATTTTTTGAGGGCAGTGTATTAAACCTATAGGTAGATGAAGTCATAATAGTGGTCAAAGTCAAATTGTACATTTACAAATAATGTATATTCACAATAAAATCATTGCATTATACTTCACGGAAGGAAGAACTAACTAACGTACCTAATGTGTAAATGTGTGAGTTTAGCGACACTGATTTTCATAGAAAATTCGTAAGTTGCTTCCTCTATTTGTATGTATACAGATACATTCATTGCTCTGTGTCTCATTACAAAGATTACTTTTCATCGACACTATGAAGTTAGTTACAAATTGATCAGTAAGTATCTAATCCTATGGCAATTCCTAATGTCTTAACAGTCAATACATAATCATTATCATTGGCTTTTAAAAAAAGTTTTTAGAATAAGTAATAGAAATTAGTACCTACTAGAGCTAACTTGCTCTGTCATTTATCTACAGTAATGTCATAATTAGACGCAGTGCAGAATTAAATTAGGTAGGTACACTTATTCGTCTATAATAAATCAAGCCTGTTTGATAGTTCTTTGAAAAATTGTCTTCGAATAATTAGTACAGCGTGTGTCTTTAGGTGCATAATTTAGTTTTTTTCTAATTAATTTGCATTTTTATGATCAATCGTGCGTGCAACACGAAAAAAAAACTTGTGTACTAATGAGCTTACATTGTAACAGATCTGTGAGCGAATTAGTCTGTGGATTGTCACAGATCACGAATGAATTGGCGCCAAAATTTTTTTTTTCTAAAATGTTTAAATTTTTTTTTACATTAAAACTTTCAGCCAACGTTTTGTTTATGTTTTTGCATCAATTGAATTTTACGGTTTTCGAGCGATTCGTTGCAATATTCCCGCGCAGAATAATGTGGTCCTATATGCGCGGGAACAAAACGGTGTCGATCGTTATTTTTTGCACAGATGCATAATTCTCACATTGTTATACGCCTCTCCTGTTCGTTTTTTGACAATTTCAATGCTAATGAAATTAAAAACGAATTGATGGTTTACATTCTTTTACATTCCAACGTATAGAACGCTTGTAAAATTTAAATATAGAACACAGTCTGTCTTGTAATACCGTTTTTGGTTAACGATAACCGCATTATTTAATTTATTTTAAATTGCTACTGGCTTGTTTAATACCGGTACTTTTTCCTCTATATACATTACATGCACAGTTGGTTAAATGAAATGCATTGTATAATGTTTATATGGTTGACATTTTTTCTCGAATTACTGAGAAATTAAAAAAGTACTAGCTACCTATACCTACTACGTTTAAATATCGAATACCTAGTCTGTACTGCTAAGAAAGTAGAGACACCTAATTTAAAATAAATAATGAATAGATAAATAGTTATTCATTAAACTTATTTACTGTTGACTACCCTAAAGCTTTTTATAGATAACTTGATTAATGTCAGAAACAAAAAGTGGTCATATGGGAAATTCAAATCCATTAATCTAACAAACATGGTATCTACAGTCCCAATTATATTCAAATACAATAGGTACGTGAGTTTATTTTAAAACTACCGTGGAATCCAAAACCATAAATACGTTTTAAATGACCCATATTTCGCGCGTCAACAACAATCGGCCATCAAATGAACTGTCAATAACTTGACAACCAATTCAAAATGGCGGCCATTGACACGCGACCAGTGTTTACTAATTTTACGCGGCAATTTGTAATTATCCATTTTATTGGTGTAATGAAATTATAGGTTGTGGAGTCGGTTTGATGCATTTTTATTTAAATTTGTGTTGTGTTTTTATGACAATTAAACGAGGAATGGTTTGTTTATTGAAAGATAGATATGGTAGGTACCTACTGTATCAACTTTTTACAAAAACTAAAGTATATTTAGGTCTGAGATAATATGAATATTAAACAGTGTTGTAGGAAAATGTGCAGTATTTTGTTTATTTACTTTTTAAAACCTATCCTTAAGTCTAACATTTTAAGAGTCAATTAATTAATTAATTTAGTGAATAACGCTATAATACCTACTGATTCATATTGTTGTTGGCAATCTTAAATGTACCTAAATCTTTTTATTAATAGGGGATAAAGGTTAATTTAAGTATTACTTAGATAGTAGGATTTGACACAGAAATAAAAATAGTTTCTAATAAAAAATTTTGGCCTACTAATAAAAATCACAGATAGTCACGCTCGAACTAAATAATTCAAGGATTTACTTTAATTCAAACAAATTTGAATATACCTACCAAGTAATTGTGTTTGTTAACACTGAATGTTATTAAACCAGAGATGAGACATGGATTAAAGTTAAACAAAGTTTTATACTACGGCAGAATTTAAACGCGACAGTATTTAAAAAGAAACCAAAGTCATCCTGCTTTCATACATTCTATTAGAATTTATTTTCCTCTCAAATTACCATAAATCTGCGAAATTTCCACCAAAATTCAACTCTGATAGTTTAAAAAACTCCGAAACAAGCGGCATAAGCGAATTTAAATTTCGAACGATTATTCAAAACTAGTTGAATATTATTATATTCTAGCGGTTTTACACATAACATTTTTATGCCGTTTTTTATAGAAAAAGAGCCCACATGTAGGAGCATCGAACCTTGATCCGAATAATAGTTCACTTATCTATCTACATACATACAAATTGACCGAGTTATTTTGTACGGGTTTGCGAACAGTTTAGAAAAAAATCATTCAATATTTAAAAATATAAAATTCTAGCGAACGAGCGTTTGTCACTGAACTTTTAAAACTGTCGGATTATATTTTTTATTTTATTTTTGGTGTAAGAGGGACTAATTATGTAGGACCTAGTATTGAGGATTATTTGGACCTATTAAGTAAGGCTAAAGTCGAGATACTTCAAAGGACAATACAAATTATTACTTATTGAAACGTCGTCATAACAAAAGTTGTCCAATATGATGAGCATTTACTAAAAGTATGAAAATTTAAGGTCTGAAGTACCGGACGTAGAAAACTAAGGATTTCAAACTATACAAGATAAAATACAAGACAACGTCTGCCTAATCTCCAAGTATTTTTCAATAAAATAAATCGATATTCAAAGTGAATGTTAAAATCGACTAAAACAGGAATTACCGGTAAAAATTCCTTAAAAGAAACTTCAAAATAACCGATGGCTTCTCATAAAAATCGTTAGTGAAACCGTGTCTAATTCAGTATTTTCGATCGTAAAACTAGCACGCGAACGGATTATTATTCAGTTTTATTGTTTTTACTAATTAATACAGTGTCGTGTTTTTTAGTCTGTCAGTCTGTCATGCGATTGGTTCGGAGTTATCACGACAGTTGATGTTCTATTGTTTAGTCTTCCGGCGACTGAAGTGATGGACAAAGCATTATTACAGACCTTGAATGTCCCACTGCTGGGCGAGACCTCTCACAGTACAGGTCATAGTCCACCATAGTACAAGTGTGGATTGTCAGACTTCACACAGCTTTGACAACTGTATGAGAACTGTCAGTGCAGGTTCGTTCACCATGATTGATCACTGAAGCAAGTGATAATTAGTTTCTACATATACGTCTCTTTCGAGGTGTTTAAAATAGAATAAGTAGATGTAGGAATAACTAGATTACCCTTTGTAGGCCCAGTCTTTAAATAGATAAAGTACCTACCTACTACATTATAAAATAAATTACATTTACATAATGATAATAAAAACAAATTATAATTTTATCAGTACCTGAGTGAGATAACCTAGTTTGTCATCTACCTTACCAGAAATCGAATCCAGGACCTTAACACAGTAGCTTCACAACTCATTTATTTACAGCATAGCAACACAATCTAACGTTATATAAAAGAAGTCGTTATGAATTCCCCTTGAAGGGTTATAAAACTCGAATTGATCTCGAGGCGCCATTAATTGCTAACAATTCCACATTTGTAATTAAACTTCACTTGAAAACTTAAGCCCTATTTTTTCCGCAGATCCATCGAATGCTAGCTGTCTAACATGAGAATCAATTATGCACTTAATTGTACCTATTGTAATAGAAGTTTTTTTTGAATGGCGGAAGATCATTTTATCTTGCAAAGGTGTAGGTCCTGTATACAGTTTAGTATTCTTAAATGACCGTTCTAGGTTTAAAACGAGAAAACTATGGCCTAAATGCCTAAATTATCATCTTCTATACGCCTTGCGAAACATATGGCAACTAGTAATGAACAGAAAAACAAAAAAAAATACTTACTGTTATTTTTTTTTATTTAAGCCTATGTTACTGCCACAAAGGAAAAACCAATGACACCTCGCATTTTATAATACTGCTAGCCGTATTACTGTAGAGCGTTCCAAAGAAATGGACATACATACGAACGCAAAACATTACTCTCTGTGAAGTTTGGTTTTGGGGGTAAAATTTCCCTACCTATAAGGTATTTTTAACGTCCTTTTCTTGCTACTTAGATATTAGTCAAAATTGATAATCTAAAACTGATCTAACCAGATTATAGATTATATTAATCAAACCCTGATATAATAGACTAATAAAGCATCATCGCAACACATAACTGTCCCACTGCTGGGCGAGACCTCCTCTCACAGTACAGCTCATAGTCCACCATAGTACAAGTGTGGATTGTCAGACTTCACACAGCTTTGACAACTGTATGAGAACTATCAGGAGTGCAGGTTTGTTCACGATGTTTGATCACCGAAGCAAGTTTAGTGATACCACTATATGTATGCTATAGTAATAGAGGATATTCAAAGAATATTACAAAGTGGTTTTAGACTTTAAAATCGTCAGTAAGTGAAGCATGAAGAGCTGCCTTAATGAGTACTTGATAGTATTTTATAGGGGCGCCGATAATCATGGGTTTTTCATGGGTTCCCATGAGCCCCTCGACGCGGATCAGTGGGCATACGTGCCCAGCTTTGAACTGATGGACGCTAGTGGGAATTTTTGAATTTCACCGTTTTGAACGACGAAAAGTTCTGTTGATGTTTTTAAGGGATTTTGAGATGTGTTTGAGATGTTGTGAATTGTTTCATCGTTGGCTGTTTTTAATATTCTTTCTATATTTTCTGTAATAACAACTAATAAATGTAATTAAGTTAATCTCTTTGGTTAAAGACGAATCCAATGACAATGCTGAAATGCGTCAAGCAAGGTTCTAGAACGTACATATCTCAGACCAAAAAATATAATAGACTAAACCTTAAGAACAAAAAGTGAGGTAAATTTTTCCTTTTTTTTTTATCTGACGTATGTCACCGAGCGCTAGCAATGTACCGGGAAATGTTATCATTTGTTAATAACGTTATGTTTTTCGCTTCTACTTTTTTTGTTCCGTATACTACGTCTATATTTTTTGGTCTGTGGTAGGTACATACACTCGAAAAACAATACCCTCTTTTTGGCGTAGATAAGTGTGAAATACCGACTGAAAAATGCATTTAATGTCAACAATAAAAATTAAAACGATTATAACCAAATAAACTCATTCTTACTAAAATGCCCTTTACATAAAATATGATCACCACAGAAGATATATTTCTGACATTTATAGTCTATGGATCGTAAATATACGTCTATATTGTCGTTGACATATTACTTATGGTTTGAAGTGGCCAGTATGGTGACACTTTTATGGGGAAATCGTGACACCATTGACGATTATATGAATATACGAATGATATTACATGTTTTCTAGTAAGTTATACTTATTTGTACGTACAGTTTCGTATCTTTAACAGTTCATCGCAACAGTTAACCTTTGAAACAATTGTTACACATTTTTATTAAGTAAAATACTATAGAAACAAATTAGATTAGTTGTAGCAAGTGTTCAAGTCCAACTTAGTTTATAGAATAATGGGTGTAAGTTAAACGGTTATCGAATGAAAATATGAAAGGTGGCGCAATCCTTGTTATTTTTTTATGGTTTGAAATTTTTTCGGCCAGAATTTAGTTTTATAGCTTGGTATCTAATCTATTTTTTTTTAATATAAAGTAGGTCTATCTAAGTGTCCGTTGACTTCTTTTTTTTTAATTGTCTTTTTTTATAGACAAAATAATAAGTATATTTTTTAATGTTTTTTTTTTCTTGTTTTTCATTCAATATTAATTTCTGTGTTTCTGATTTATTATTCTAGATGCCGTGAGCTTACATTAATTTTATATTACTATGATAACAATACACCTAAGAATTTGTTTGACACATAGTCAACCCCCAAATTGATTTTTAAAACCAACGACTCGTATGCCGTAATAATTTTCAATAAAAATTTACACCAATTAGTTGGTTCTAAACATTGTTATTACCAGCATGAGCAATCAACACAACACACGAACAAACAAACAAACAAAAAAAATATAACAAAACGATTTGACCCGACCTTTTGTGGCGCCGGCAAGAGCAGTGTAACTTAATGACTGAAAGAGACAGACATACACTTAACTAATAAGAAAGAAAGAGAAGGATGTTGTCGTAATTAACTCAAAGAGCTTGCCGAAAAGGGCTTTTTTCAGTTTTTTCCAATTCTTAGGGTCATTTGTTTAAAAGAACTGTTGGGTCAGTTGTGAGAATTCGAACCAGCTTCGTAGGCGATACCCAATTAGTTTTTTCTAATGAAATAAAAGCAATAAAATTAATGAGCTACACGCCAAACTGAGACGCGTGGTTGTTAGGACTGAGATTTGTTTTTTTTTTGCGTGTTCTGTCGTGTTATCGGCCAGTTAGTTTTGTCAATGAAGAATTCTTTGACCACACATTTCAATCGATAGCGATTTGGAATAGCTTATTGTAATTATAGAGCCATTAAATTATTGGGCGGTTGTTTATTTGTATGGAAATGCCGACGAAGTTAAGCAACTTCGGGCGCGGTCAGAAAGTGGATGGGTGACCGCTAGTGGCAAATTTTTTTATCGTTTCAGAGGGCACGGAGTCGGTCTTAGGTACCTACTTGTTGTTAGATGACAATATCTAATAGGCCTAAAAATTACCGTCGCTTGTTTTGCAGTAATAAAAAGCCTTAGCGCTACACAGTCCCTTCACTAGAAATCCTAGCTTTTAGGATACACTAGGATTATTCTAGTTTAGGATACCTTGTATCGTAGTTGTTATGGACAACATAAATAGACAAAAGACACTCGCAAAGACCGCGAACGAACGTAACCTATTATTATTATTACAAGCTTTTATTTAGTTTCACTTGTCCCGGTGTTTGTAATCAAATCTTGCAAGCTTTTCACCCACTTCCCGGTGTCCGATTGAGCTAAAATTTTACACACTGGTCCAGTCCAGATGTGATACTGCTACCAGGATTGCCTCCAGAGTCTCCAGACTATTGAACTCCTCAACGGTTAACAGTAGGGACTTGAAATTTGTACTTTTTAACTTTTTAGTTCTTTTTTTTAGTAACGTGTAATAAAAGCTTGTTTAAAACAACTTTTAATTTTATTTAAATTCATCATAGGTACTTTTTATCGAACCCGGAACCCATTGAACGGCTGTCCAGAAAAAATAACGCCATAGGGATCAGTCAAAATATCTGAGATTTAAAACAAAACACGTTATACCAAACCGATAGCGTGTAAAGAAACGCAACTTGGAATCAATTACGCGGAACCGAATTTAGAAGCTCCCACGGGGTCAAGCGTCGACCAGACTCAAAACAATTTGCCGCCGACACGCTCAATTGGACCAATAACCCCGGTTCGACCAGCGACGGGATGTTGGTTGAATATTCTGGACTTTACCCGACGGCAGAGGGTAATGTTTTGACGTTAATAACCTCTGTTTGCTGTCATACGGGGGCAATTCTAATAGTCTAGCGACAAAATCGAAGGACACAATTTTGCGTTGTAGTTTCGAATCTATCGTTTACATACAACATTAAATTATACCATTGGATAGCTAAAGGATCAAAGAATTAATTACAATAAGCGAGAATAGTGAAAAATCGCGTGCGGAGGAAGGGGAAGCGTCATTTGAAGATTATTTAACTACGGAGATACATAAAGTAATATCCTGTAACATAAACGTATTAACGTACAACATACAGTCGTGTCCATGACCCCTATACCCAATACAATCCTAGTATCTACCCAATTTTTTTGAGCTACATCTTTGGTGCAGTATACCTACAGCAGAAACAGCTAGACAGATTTTAACGTGTATTTCAATAACACCTTTTGGATTTCGCGATATTGTAGGAGTGACTTAGGCTTTATTTTTTTATTTGAATTCCTTGCTCTAGGTACCTACTTTCTAGCAGCTTGGCTTTTATCTTTTTTTTATTAAATATGAAAATGTAGGTGACTTAGGCTTTATTTTATTTTTATTTTGGTCCCTTGCTCTATTTTCTAGCAGCCTCTTTTATGTTTTTTTTTAATAAATATATAAATATGGAGATAAATTAAGTAGTTGATAAACAAGGAGCGATAAAATAGGCGTAAAAGAGTGGTTGTTTTTAAATAGGATTTACAAAAAAAAAAAAAGATTTTTCACGTGTCTAATATAAAAAATATTTGTTGTTCCAGGCTATCCCAGCGGCAGAATATCGCAGCAGCTCTCCAAATCCCTCAAAATTACCCGAATTCAATCCCCTAACAACAAACCCAACACCCTGAGTTTCTCAGATCCATTCGGGCCTCCCCAGTCTTCGGACGGGGGGGGCCCGTCGACCCCCCAGCCCCCCATGACTACCGAAGCCTTGGACCACCACCATCATCTAGGGGGCTCTCAAACCCCCCACGACATTTCTAACTCCGCAAACTCCACTCCTACTAACGTGTCATCCAAATCCGCCTTCATAGAACTGCAGCAGCATGGTTATGGACCATTTAAGGGGGGGTACCAGCATCCCCACCATTTTGGGAGTCCGGGGGGTCAGCAGAATCCGCACGAAGCCTCAGGGTTCCCAAGCCCTAGGTCGTTAGGTTATCCATTCCCGCCTATGCACCAAAATACCTACGGATATCATTTAGGTTCCTACGCACCGCAATGCGCCAGTCCACCAAAAGATGGTAAGTTAAATCCGTCTATCTATCTATACCTACTAATATTATAAATGCGAAAGTAACTCTGTCTGTCTATCTGCTACGCTTTCACGCCTAAACCACTGAACCGATTTTGATGAAATTCGGTAGTATGCACTAATATTTTAATAATTGTAGCCTCTTATTGTTTAAAGGTGGTTACTTGTTTATACTTTCCTCTCTTTTAAACACTTAAAGAAATGCTTCGTTCGAAAGAGACGAAGAAAGTAGGGATTTAGGGATTGACATTTTGGTCGCAATCTTTGTGTTATGAAAATCATGTTATTATTTATTGGCTATAAGTCCCTTTGAACTGAAATAAAAAATATTAGAGTCATAATGAGACTACAATTCAATAATAGCAGAGATTTCTTATTATTATAGATTGGCTAGAGTATCCGCCACGTTGTTCCATTACAGATTTGAGGAGGGTATAGTAACTCAATATAGAGTAATGAGTAGTCTTCCGATATAAAAAATCCGTTTAAAAAGCTATTACGCCACAGATACACAAACAGATATAAAACTAAAAACAATATTTTTTCTGTATCATTAAAAAATAATACTACAGCTAATAAAGTTACCAAACGTCAATTTATTACAATATTTTTCACCAAAATTTCTTTTACACTACAATTTCTTAACTAAAAGTGTTACGTTAATGTTACCATAAGTAGTTATTACCGAGGTGTTGGATATAACAGGTAAATTCCGAAATAACTGTTAGGACACTTTTTCCTATTAATATTTTGTGAAGGATTCTTTAATATATACGACACGATCTGGGTCGTAAGTCGTGAGTAATGAAACGAAATTAAGGAAAAATAAGGAACTGTATTTAGATAAATAAATAAAAAAATATGAAAAAATATGTGACATTTAAAACCATCAAAAAAAAGAAAAACTGCATATTTTGACAGAAGTACATAGAAATATCAAATATAACAATACTAAAATTAAAAAATCGAAGGAAAAATTGTAACAAATAAATAAATTCATTTATTAAAAAAACATAAGTGACTAAACAGAAAAACTAATTGATGAAAATTGGTGAAGTATTTTCAAAAAATCTAAAGCCTATTCATATCATTTCACAATCGAGACGCATCTAAAATCATCCCATCTATTAGAATCTAGAGCGTGCTAAAGAAATGGACATACATACCTACATACATACAGACATATACATACATACATACATTCATACATACATACATACATACATACATTCATACATACATACATACATACATACATTCATACATACATACATACATTCATACATACGTCCGCAGTCAGGTAATAAAGAGCTCAATAACACAAGTTAATAATCGTAAGTAGTAAATATTCTTTCCACTTTCCGTGAAAATAGTGTCTTTCTCCATTCATTTCATGGCGTATTTCGCTTCAAACGCTGGTCTATAATTTACTTTCCATAAAAATGGCCCGTCAATTCTTGCCTTTTATTTAACTACATACTTTAATTCCCACGATTTTTAAACATACGAAGTAAGTATCTTTATTATTTGTAGGGTTTTTTTAGATTCCTTTTTAGGAATAATAGAGTTACGTAGAAATTTTATAGAGAGACTAAACAGTATTTAAACTCATGTATGTACAGTCACAAGCATAAATATCTGACCCTCCCTGAAAACCGACTTCCCAGTTTCCGATTGAGCAGAAATTTTATAGGATAAGTGTATTAAAAGATAAAACTACAATACTTTTATAAAATCAAGCTGAACTGATGATGGAGACCGACGATGGACGTAGGAAACTCTTAAGCAAACCACACAACCCCATTAAAACTGGACTCGTTTGATTCGTCTTGGCAAGGATGGTGTTCAGGTCTTGTTGGTACAGTCACAAGGAGTTCCGACCTTCTGAAAGTACTGAAGTGACTCTTCGTTTCTGATAGCTACTTTCAGCGCACACATCAACACGATTTTGTTCTAAAACAATTCGGAACAGAGCCAAAATTCGTGATGTACAACAGTATGTATGTGTGCGTTGTTTAAGCGCTCACTATGGAGTTTTACTACTGTTAGTCTCTCTACATTGTGGTTAAAATTGGCATAGATTTTGTGTATTGTATGTGTAAATGCATTTAATTTAAAAAGAAAACATTTTCTACAGTAGCTACATTATTACACGTACAAGTCTGTATTTTTTCATAATGAGTTTGGTTAAATTTCGAGCGCAAACTAGACTCTTTCGTACAGTAAAATACTTTCAGTAATTTATGTTAATACACAACTGCTGAATAAAAAGGAAGGTTAATGAACTTCTAAATTTAATCTCTCATTTAATGGTTGAAATAATAGTAGCCGGAATCGACTTAAAAACTCTTCGTTTAGTAAATTCTCTACCATCTTTATATCTTCTAGTAATTTTGTACAAAATAATCATGTAAAATAATACTAAAGTATTTCTAGGATAATTATTTTTAAACAATGATTTCCTTACATATTGTGTATGAATAAAATAATAATCTTCGTACCTACGATTACTGGCAACCAACATGGGAATAGACAATAAAAACTAAAAAAAAAAAGATTATTACAACACGCAAACAACAGATAAAAAATGTATGTTAGTCACTTTTTGCCCGCCAAAGTTACGTGCAAAGGAAATTCGGCTGTAAATTATTCCTTTCCGACACACGTTTTCCTTCTAACCGGTTGAATTGCCAAGGTTGATTTTCCAATGCGTCATAGTTTCCCAAATATTTCTTGATTTCTATTCGCTTTCCCGCTCATTGAAGGTCGAATTAGTTTTATGAAAACCTATTTTATAATCTGTATTTTTAAATCATTTATGGCTGGCGCAGACTAATAATATCACAGCATATAAAAAAATTCTAATATTAAAAATTTATGGTCGAAAACGCTGTCGTCATTGTCAAAATTTCCAATCAATTCTAGATTATTATTATATTACATAGATCTATAATTATTTGTTTGTAATTTAATTTTATACGCTACTGTGTACTATGTGCATTTTAAAACAGATAAATAATATCAAAATAATTTAAACTTTTCGTGACAGACTAAAAATTATCATATTTAACGATGATACATCTCCATCCACAGACTATAATCATCAAATTAAAACAAATCTAGAGAACTATGTCCAATTCTAACCTCTAATTAACCAGCCAGTTTATAAAGAGCTCTTTTAACAGTTGGAATGTTTGTCATTTGTTAACTGTCAGAGGTCATATTAAAATGGTGATTCCAAATTGACTGGTAAACGTTATTGTAACGAGTTAAGGTTCATTTTAGCGTATCTTTGTTTCTCAAAGCGATGTAATAAATCTTTGTAATCGGAAGGTATTAAGCAATTAGGTTAAAGTAAATAAATATTATGTTAATTGTCAGTTGCGATATATCTATTGAAATTAAAAACGGAAATTATGAACTTATTTAAATTCAATTAATATAAAATAAAAATGTTATTTTTGGTAGGTAGTATGGTTTGGTATTGTTTCATTTATGATTACCCCACTACGCTAAAAAGAGGATTATGTTTTTCGAGTATGTCTGTAGTATGTATATATGTATGTCTGTTCATTTCTTCGGCACGCTCTACAGCCCAAACGGCTTCAAACTTAGACTGGGAAAAATACTAACAATTACCAAATGGACTATTAATATTTACTAACAGGGACTAATCTTCACTAAAACTATTAACCTCCAAAGTTCTCCAACCAAATTAACAACCACATTTAAAAAAAAATACATAACCTATCTCGAAATGACATCCCACATGTTACCATCTGTCAAGTCATAACTGTAGAGCCTGACAAAAAATAGACATAGCTACAGTACATACATACATACGTTCAAAAACATTGCCCTTCCGGCGTAGGGTAACCCTTTATGACGTAACGTCCATATCATAAAAGCATCGAACCCGGGACTCCGGCCATCAAACAACTGGCCGGCGGCATCATCTAATAACATGTTAACATTATAACGCGTATAGAAAAATTTTAATTATACGTTAGCGTTAAAATTTAACGTTTTTAACGTAAACCCTTTGGTTGGTACTGGCGGAACGAAAAGTGAAAAGGTATTTAATTTTTATTTTCTACTAGCAACCGCGTGGCTCCGTTCGCGTAATTTTCCCGTTGCCGCAATATTTTTTATTGCTGCTCCTCTCCTATTCATCTTAGCGTGATGTTATATAGCCTATAGCCTTCCTCGATAAATGGACTATCTTACACTGAAAGAATTTTTCAAATCGGACCCGTAGTTCCTGAGATTAGCGCGTTCAAACAAACTCTTCAGCTTTATATTATTAGTATAGATTTAGAATTTTAATCAGTACAATCGTATGTATATATTTATGTATGTATGTTTATACGAACGTTTATTTATTCCTTCAGAACATCTGAACTTAGCGTAATTTGACAAATAAGGCATAAAGTAATTCAAATAAGGCATTAAAAAATATTTCTTAATCCAAAATGGACGGAAGGACAAAGGATATGGCGACAAAATACATGACAAAATTAATTATAAGTCTATTAATAAATAAATAATAAGCAGTTCTCTGAACGAACGTAGCCAAGACTACAACATATACTTACCTCGTTTTTTCCGTCGTTATTTAAAAATTAAACAATCTTACACGACTATCTTTTTATTGTAATTATCGATTTAAAAATAAGACAGACATAAATTAAAAAAAAATAAAGAATAAACAATAATTTAATGTTAAAATAAATTTCTGTATAGGTACTTCTAAATATTTTTTAAATTAATGAAATAAATAAAAGTAGTGCCAAGATTGTTTACTTTTTAAATCACGACGTAAAGAACGAGGTAAAGTTTTAAGAGATTGTTTAATTGTGTACTATATAAGTTACAACTTGTCGTCATGACAGTAAGATGGTAACGACCACACCGCAGGCGACCACTCCTCACCTACGATATTCCTCAATGCCCTGATTTTACGATAGTCGAAACTTTGGTATACTTTTAACGGTTTTGTGTTATCTTTCTATTTCACCATTTTGCTGCGGTGTAAGTGGTGTAGGGGATATTTTTTTTACCTATATATTAATTAATAAGTGAATGATTAAACTTTGTCCCTTGAGATTTCCTTCGTCCTAGTACGTAGGAGATTTAGATTTGACATAGTAAAAGTTAACTTAGAGAAGAATTGTAGTAAAGTGTTATTATTAAAATTGTGTTATTAAGACGTTTATGGCATGAATTAAGACAAACCCATACTACTACGCTTACTACAACAAAGATAGTAACTCTACTTTTAAGAAAAACACCCTCTCCTATGATGCATACAAGTATTGACGTAATAGACATCTTAAATCGAATAATAAAAGTACAATATAAATTAAAAACAAAAATATATTTTTCCAAATTTTCACTTATTTATTTTCGCACTCGACAAAGTAATTCTAAATCTCATTAACGAATTAATAAGTTATGGTTAAAGTAATTAAAAATTATAATTTGATTCTCATACGACTATCCAAAGGTTGTTGAGTTTATTTCTTAAGATCTTTTTCACTTTTTACTTCTCAAAGGCCATACAACTTTATAGGATCGCGGCACACGAGCGACTAAAAAAATAAATTTGATAATAAGAAGCAAAGTAGGTAAGTAGTACGCTATAGCAGAAAAATATAATTTTTTGTCGTGGTATTTAGGTTTTGCTAGACGATTACTTATAAAATATTTTTTGTTTATGTGTTAAAACTTTCAATCATGCATAGTTAATTAAATAATAATAAATATTCAGTGAGATGGTACGCGGTGGTAAGAGATGGTAAAATTAGGTACGGATTGTAAAACTTGTAAATAAATATATTTTTTGGATTTTGTTAAAGTACTTAAAATAATATACCTAATTAAAAACGCTAGCACTTATCTTTACATCATAGTGACAACAATACATGCCTATTTATTTCTTCAGCTTCAGAAAGTGATTACAAATAAAGTCATCATAGTTAACAATATAGAAGCTCTTTTTTGTCCATAAAAAATATCTATCTAAAACTCTCCATTTCATAATAGGTAATTAGACCAATAAAATTGAAATGCCTTAAACAAAATTATATGTTAGCGGTACCAAGTATTAAGAACAAACTTTTCATTAGATTCTCAAGCGATTTTTAGTCGCAAAATCGCACGAAAATCGCAGAGCTATCGCGCGACTCTTACCGGAGCGTAGTAAAGTGTTTTTATGAAGGCTAAATGTCTTGGAAAGGGGTTTTTATTTTTTTTAGTGTGCTCGTTTTA
>LGAG01028707.1:118782-133990 GCA_001278395.1 Lerema accius
CCTTACAAAGTAACGGATTCTATAATGCTTTATGTCCGCGTCTTACGTCACATTGGTTATAGATAAAAAAATCCAGCGTGTACTTTATTTTTTTTTTATACAGGGTAAGTTTTTTTTAAATTAGTAACTACAATGCTTAAACTAAAACTGAGTATTTTATACGACTTAGGTAATTTTTTTTTTATAGTTATAATCACTGTTAAGGTATTGACTTCCTGAGGATTATCGACACGTTTCTTGCATATAAAAAAGTAATAAACCATGTCAGATTAATTAAAATTAAAACTCTGATAAACTTCAAAAATATTAACAAAAATATCTATTAATATTTTTTACTAACTTTCTCAATTGCGCTGTCTATCCAACTCTACATCTATAAGTAACGGGATAAAAAGTAATATAGAGTTAATTTTATTATAATTTAATATTTCTCAGTTATTGTCTGAACGGCTTGCTTTGATGAGCCCGCATAGTAACGGGCACTTGTCGATAGATAGTTCTATCGAATTCGATAATTTTGCTAGAAAAAAATTTACTTGTAGTTTTTCGTTCCCTATTCTTGAGTGACCACGTATTGGTTAACGGTGAATTTATGTTATTTAAATTATTTTTTCTTACAAACACAAGAGAAAAGAAAATAAAACAAGCTAGTTTTTTTTTAATATTGTGACAAAAATAAGAGTTTGAAGGTAACATTACTTTAAGCATACCTCATTATTTTTGATCTATCAGGCCAAATGTATTATTGCAAATGAAATGTTCACCTTAACATCTTGACCAAAAAAAATACTTTCGTGTATAGAATTATCAAAATTTTACGAATAACAAGTTTCTAACATTACCCCTAAAGCTAGAGTTTTTATAATTTTCATAACTTATCTACATAACAAAAAAATTTAACGTTTAAAAATCGATAAGTACAATCTTAACAGCACATCACTACTTTCCCTCTATTTCCTATCACTCGATTCGATTCTACATTAAAAAGCGGAATAGAACATGAGAAAGAACTATCTATCTATCTCGCTTTCATAAAAACAAACGTAATCAACCGTTGTTACCTTAACATGGTTTTATTGGTAGTCATTCAAAGAAAAATAGTCATTATTGCCATGGACATAAAGTCCTTTCCAATCGTAAAATAGTTCACTGAGGTTATAAGTTAAAGAGCAAAGTGTAATTGAACATAGCACTTATTACTATTGTAATAAGAATCATTTAATAATGACGTTTTGTAATTTTTTGTCACAGATAATAAATCTTGGCATTTGTCTCTAGGTGCTGTTTACGATCTATTGTCTTTAAGTTTATTCTAATTTTAAAATTGCGTTTATTCTTCTTTTTCTTTTTCTCGAATGCGGCATTAAAGTGATAAGGTCGATTCGATTTTTTATCTGTGGCGGCTTTTAAAAAGAATCGCATGATTGATTGAGCTCGTTTATCTATGGTTATGTGGAATTCTGGCGGGAATAATGACTTTTGAGTAATTAAATTGTTGGTAGGTACTTGTATTAAAAAGAAAAACCTTTATTTTAATTTTAGAACTTAAACATCTTTGAATTTTCGATGATGATTATTACTAATATAACTTGATATATTATCTAATAATTTATAATTAAGGAACAACGTAGGTAAATAAATTGGAAAATAATATAATTCAATCTTAATTACTTTTTTTAATGAACCACAGATTTTATTCACATAAAAATAGTTGTTTACCTCAAAAATAATATTTTATTAACCAAGAAAAGCTATGAAATTTAATTATGGTCAGAATGAAAATTAAATAAGCGAATACATAATATTATCAAGAAAGGATTAAAAACATTTCATAATATTATTAATGATTAAGTAATTAAAAACGTGTAGTTTTGTAATCATTATTTCGTGCACGAATGTTGAGAATTACCAAAAATGTCACATGTGAAAGTTTGATCCGATAACAGTGGTAGGTATTTTAACTTTCTGGGCATTAAATAAACTTTTTGTCCGTCGGAGCTTTTTAATTTTTGACATTTAAGATCATTAATCAATAATGCGCCTGTTGTAAAAATAAACTATAACGTTATGACATATTTTAATATCGTTCATTTAGTGCAATTATACTTGACAGAAACTAAAGTTTAAAATTTTATTTAGGTATTAAAAATTATGAACTATAATAATTTTTTGGCTCGTTTTTACACATGTGATTTTAAACGCGTATGACAGAGACAAAATATATCTTTAATCAAATATTTTACACCAATCGTACTACGTGACATAAAACTATAAACAAGCCAGCTTAGATCTTTTCTAAATCTAATATTAAGGTATAGGTACGTTATTTTAGTCTAGTCCTATTCCATATTCCCTACACCTAGTAGGTACAGTACACGTAGCAAAAACCCACACTTGCGTAGGTACGTAACGTTGACAGAAAACTCATATTTTACAAGTAAGGTGGGCCCATTCGTGAGTAGATCTTGCGACTTGGTCATTCGTCATACCCTTATAACACGAATTAAAGCGCGGTAGCCTTCTGTGACGTCCATCCATCATCATTTCATATGACGCGATGATCACAAATGAGTTTTTTCGTCACACTTCATGCGGTGCAGTGTGCGGTCGGCTTTATGTTGAGTTTTTTCTTTTCTATAATTTTTTGTCTATGCTTCTTGCGTTGGATGCTTGTGTTTTGGGAATTGATAGCTAGAAGAAATTGTGTTTCGATTTGTTGAGTAGTTTTAGTGTCTATATAAATTAAAATTATTGTTAGATTGTATTGCATTGTAAAGAGAGAAAAAAATTTTTGTCCTGAAATACTAAGTCTGAGTTAATTAAAGAAGATTATCACGAAAATTAAGGTTCCAAGGTAAACGTTCTCAAATTATTTAGTTCCCGTACTTAGTTTCAAAAACCTTTATTTAGTTGAGGTGCTTAAAAACGTAAGAACCCGCTCAAAGTCTCAAAAACAAAAGAATGAACCCTTAATTAGTCAAACCACGTACACATTAAGTCGTAACTCGTATGCAAACATAAAAAAACCCTCAAAAACCCAGATTGGCAGCCAATAAATTTTGTAGTTGTAAGTAATTTTAATTGCTGCTAAATACGGGGACATCGAAAAGAATTACTGAACCGTATCAACCAATTAGGGTTAATGGTTACCAATTGGTTACAATTTACCAATTTGTTTCCAGTATTGTGGAATTGGATTGAAAGAGCTTCAAAGTTTGTAAGCGTCGCGTCGGCTCTGTAATAGATCTTTTACAAGCAAAAATATATACGTAAATGTCTAGACGAAATAATATATAGACTGGGACTTCGGAACAAATGAGCGTAGTAGAAAAAACACAACGTACTTATCAAATGATAACGTTTCCCTGTACATTGCTCGACAGGCAGTGCTCTGTGACATACGTCAAATCGTAAAAAAAGAAAAAAAATTACTTCTTTCTTTTTATGAAGACTGAGTCTATCTATACATTCTTTGTGAGGTAAAATGTAAGTGTTAGAATATGTTGTCATATGAAACTACTTAAGCACTACTTTAGTAATTAATTAGATACTTACCAAGCAAAGCTCTCTATACATCATCATCACAACCCATAACTGTCCCACTGCTGGGCTCGGGTCTCCTCTCACAGTAGTACAGGTCAAAGTCCACCACGCTGGCCTACTGCGGATTGGTAGACTATCACATAAATTATTCACTCTCATCATTATCCAACTAATTGACGACCCCGTAGCCTGGTTGGTAGTAATCCTGCCTGCGAAGCGTGGGGTCCCGGCTTCGATTCCCGGCTTGCAGATATTTATGTGACAGATAAATGTTTATTCTCGGGTCATGTGTGTTAGTGATGTGTTATTAGTGTTGTCCATGCCACCCGCGACACAGGGAATACTACTGCGGGGGTATGAGTGTGTTAGCATTTAATTAATTACCGAGATGAAGTGACTTATAGTCAGGTGTACTTACAACCCATTTTTAGTCATAAAGGTATGCCTAGACTAGAGGCATTTATATTAAAATCTTTGGAATTCCACAAACAGTAGCACATATTACATTAGTCATTAACACGTGTAACGTTGTTGAAACAGATTAATAAGTCTCAGATCAGAAAATATAATAGACTCAGTGTTTAGAACAAAAAACCTATTGTAGCGATTTTGAATTCTAGTTTTAAGAACTCAGTTAGCAAGCCTACATATAATTAAAGTTGGTGACTTAGAGGAACATAGTGCTATATCATTGTTATTATTAATAATATGAAGTTGAGAAAATTGGTTAAATTATATGTAATTTGTAAGTAGTAATAGGTGTGTACATACACGGATGTTATAATGAGTGTTTGTATAAAGAAACTTAAGTCAGAATAGTATTAAAATAATAATAGTTTCATATCCGTAACATGATACTGTGTTACAATCAATTGGTTAAACATGCTTTGACATGTTTTCTGTAACTTTGAAAGAACCCTAAATGACTAAGATAGTAAGGTAAGTCTGAAAATCGCCGGCGGCTCCGTCCGCGTAATTTTCCCGTTTTCGCAATATTTATTGCTGCTCCTCTCCTATTCATCTTAGCGTGATATTATATAACCTATACCTCCCTTGATAAATTGACTATCTTACACTAAAAGAATTATTCAAATCGGTCCAGTAGTTCCTAAGATTAGCGAGTCCAAACAAACTATTCAGCTTTATATTATTAGAAGTACAGATTAAAACCCTAAATATAAGGTAAGGTGGGGTAAGACTAACACACGGCGCAAGACTAACACTGTCTATTATCTCGATACGTATAGCTTAAATAAGAAATTCTTCCAGTGTGTAAGATAGAACAAACGTAAATGTTCTCGGCTAAAACACACACATGTCGTTTCTTCAAGTGCATATCGAGATAATAGATAGTGTTAGTCTTGCCCCGTGTGTTAGTCTTACCCCACCTTACCTTAGTTGAGTAAAGGTTTCATTTAATCCCGTTAATCAAGTGTTGAGGTAGAAATCTATCCACCTGCCGCCGTAATGCTGGTCGCCTGGCTAACTGGACTTAATATCAGACGATCGAAAGGACTTGTCTTTCCAATGATAAGTTAAACAAGTTATTTTAACACCGCTGATATTTTTAAATATTCGCACTTTAGAACACAAAGACTTAAGAACCCTAATTTAGTTCGTCCTTACCTAACGATGTAAGTTTTCAGATCTTTGTTTATGGTTGTGATAATATGTTTAACTTCCTATATAACATTTGGCTGTGATGACACAATTGTGATTAAAAAAGCATTCGATCGTTGAATCAAATCCGTGTTATGTTTTAAAACTCTCAATTTTCGATAATAATACTTACAAAGTTTTAGTACAGGTAAAACGTAGTTTTAAAAATGGAATAAGAAAGGATCTGTTTATTTGTTGATACATACAACCTTTTTTACAGATTTGTATATTTTACCTAGTAAGTATATTTATATTATAGCTTGTAGAACCCAATTTTAGTTTCTAACAAAATCAAACCTACTCTATGTTAAGAAACTGTTATTATAGCTACTCTATGCAACAACTATATACTCTGTGCAACATAATATACTGAGAAACCGCAGCGTCATCAGATCAAATGTTGAAGATGATGACTTTCCAATTTCAAAATCAAAGCGACGATTGGCTGTCAAACGTCCAAGCCGGACCAATGGTGGGTCGTCAATTACTATGACTCGGCAAGTTGGTACAATTGTGCGGCTTCCGTTAAAGTGGCAGCATTTTTTTTGGCGCGCTTTTGTGACTCAATACTTCTTTAGTTTTTTCTTTCTTTGTGTAGTGACGTTCTTTTGTTTTGTAACGATTTGGATGCTCGGTTTTTGGGTGTTGATTAATGGTTTAGGTATTTCCTGACTTGAGTTAGGTATGCTAGTTTATGCATAGATACCTATATATTGAGGTATCCTTAAAATTGTTTAGGAAATTCGCTGTTATACAATACGAGATATCAGAAGAAAAAAAGTTGAAAGTAAAAAAACGTAAATCAACTTTAAAACAAATAAGTAACTAAAAATTATATAACTAGCAGTAATTAATATAGTTATAGTTAATAAAAAAAATTATAGCCTATCTCACTCCCGCAATGGAGACGAATCCAATGACACCTCACATGTTGAAAACCGTTAATCCCTATAAGCTGTAGAGCGTGCCAAAGAAATGGACATACATACATACATACGCTCGAAAAACAACCTTCCATTTAATACTTGATATTAAAGAATTAAGGATCTACAATTTCTTCCTTCCTTCTTGTTTGATGCCAATAAAACTGTAATATTTAAAACTAAAACTGTAAATATAAAACTAAAACCGTAAATATAAAACTAAAACCGTAAATATAAAACCGAACCAACTTCTACTAACTGCGTATTTGTTCACATTGCATGTTTAATAACTCCTTTTTTTTACAAAAAAACCTATTAAAATGCATCGATTACACGTTTACCACTTTGACGTCAGATGTAATTATAATTTAGCATACAGCGAATCTTTCTTTAGTAAGAGTTAGTAATAAAAAATTAATTGCTACAGAGCATAAGAATATCTATTTTGAGCGTATATCTTAAACATTACTAATTTTAATGCGGTTTTTATTAATAGATAAAGAAAATTACAAAGATTTAAGTGTATTAATTGCAAACAAAACATAAAAGTAAGAAATTCTATCAAATTTTTGTAGACAACCCACAAATTCCGCGTTTTGTAGTATATAAAAACAGGGTGTCCATAATTAATTGGAACAAAAATCCACCAACAAACCGTTATATTAAGGTCATTAAAAAATGGTAAGTATTAATATTATCTGCACCGAAACGGTGGGGCGGGGCTATGATTGTGTAGCATTACTTGTTATTTAACATTATTATTCAATTTTAATAACCAATTATAATATTTGTGATTATTCCCGCGGGATTGCATTGACAAGACACATAAGAATTTAGGCATGACAAAATGTGATTTAGTGACCTGATAATCCTTTAATTAAAGCAAAACCAATTGAATTTTAATTCGCGAATACAGTTAAGAGATATAAATAAATAATAACCAAACAAAGACGTGGTAAAAATATCAGTACAAGTGAAACAGGATGTGGGAACATTGCGTTCCGCTTGGGTCCTTCGATTGCCACCGAGATAGCGCGATGACGACAACTGATTGCATCTGCGAGTACAAGTTGAGGTGGTTGAGAATACTGTCAGGTTCTGATAAAGCGCAACAATGTGAGTGGAACTGTTGTTTTGATTTTGGGGGAGCTCCGGGATTGGGGGAGGCCCGGGATTTGGGGTCAACCGGGATTTTGGTAATACCATATTGGGGGAATCAGTAACGGTTTAGTATAATTTGGAGGTACTCCGGGATGGAAGAATACCGGGATCTTGCAATCCCGGGGTAGACGAACTTCAAAAAATTAGACAACGAATTTTTTGGAATACAATCACTCATTTAATCTTGAAAGAATAAAGGCCTAAGAGTGTAAGAACCTTAGAATATTCAAAGGAAGGACTAAATAGATCTAAGAGGAGTCTAACTATAGATCTATAGTTGATAGATTACTAATATCCTGTAGTTAATAAACCAGTTAACTAGGTAAACCTGCGCTAGTCCTAGTTATGCTAAAACTTATCAATATAGAAGAAATTCTTGCTTGAGTTAGTCACTCACTACTCGTTTATATAATGTACTAGCAATCGTCCGCAGCTTCGCCTGCGTAATTTTCCTGTTTTCTCGCAGTAGTATTAATTCCCTGTGTCGCGGGTGAAGATATGACAACATGGACAACACAAATAACACACATGACCCGAGAACAAACATTTATCTGTCACATAAATATCTGCAAGCCGGGAATCGAACCCGGGACCCCTCGCTTCGCAGGCAGGGTCACTACCAACTAGGCTACCGCGGAACACTTTTTCTTACTGAACTCATTAAGTAACATAAAATATGATTGAATAAAGTCTCAATAAACATCGTTAGTGAAATGAAAATTGTACAATTACAAGGAAAAATAAAAGATAATTCAGTGTTGCCACAAAATAGGAAGGTAACGATGGTTTGATAGCGTTGTCAAGGACAACTCGCTATTGTATGGTAATCTTGGGATAGAGGCTGTAGGAACACCATGGGTTTTGCTGTGTGAAGGATAAAAAAAACGTGTGTTAAAAAAATACAAAAAAAATAATTAATAAATATACTGTGTCATGAACACGGCTGTGTTGTACTTAAATACGTTTATGTTACAAGTTATTTTTAAGTAATTATGTCGTGAAATAATCTCAATATGAAATTAAAAGATTTTTTTTTAAACAAACTTTTATAACTTGTTTATAAGAAAAAGAACTAAAAAGTTAAAAAGTGCAAAATTTCAAGTCCCTACTGTTAACCGTTGAAGAGTTCAATCGTCTGGAGCCAATCCTGGCAGCAGTATAACATCATGCTTTTTGTAAACGTGCATTGTCATCAGAACTGGACCAGTGTGTAAAATTTTAGCTCAATCGGACATCGGAAAGTGGGTGAAATGAAGTGCCTATATACAGCTTGATGTATTTGACACAGGCGATTAATTTAGTTACAATACCCAATTTTTTTGCAGTACGGCATTTTTAATAATAATTACTAGTTGAAGTTACTGCTTGTTTAAAATAAAAATACTTAAAAATGTATACTTCTAATGACAAGTAATTAAAAAGTCAATTATAACTAAACCACTAAACAATTACAAATTGCCCTACAAACTTCCCATCAGGACTAATTCCACATGTCCTACAATAGTGTATATCGTGGTTACTCTAGTCTCATGGCCCAGTAACACTAGGGAGCCCACAAAAACGTCAGGCCAAGGGAAGCGTGGTCACTGTGCTTGTTCACTTCTGTATGTCATAATGTATATCCGTTTGTTGTTTTATATACGTACTAGATGACCGGGCACATGTTGTTCTACTTTTTTTTTAATTTAGTTGATACCTTAATGTTCCACATCAGGTAGGTACTACTGATTAATTTTCATGTAGCTTTAGTTAATGATCATCAAATCGGACAAGTTTTGCTGCGTGGCTTTTCAATACATTTAAAATTCGAATAGTTTGGCTTGCTTCAAGTATATTGATATCAGTGCCACCTGCCGGGTCTAATTACGTTCCTTTACACCCCAAACTTTCACTTCTTCTCCATGAAAACTTTAACAATACCAGTTCTTAAACAACTGCCTGCCTGCGTTACTATGACTGTTTTTGAACCCATCGTAAATTCTTATCATATTGAATAACTTTTGCAGTTAGACATATCTAAACATAATGGTCATTCAGTAATTTTATTCGCTATTACAATGACTTAAATTACGACTCTTTTACTAAACCAATTAGCTAACTCAAAATAGCTCTAATTGGAACAAGATAAGGTTAAAATTTATTCACATGCGACTAGTAAAAACTATACGTACACGTGCATTTTCTCATTTCAAGATAATTTCTACAGTATCGTCCATTTAAATTTGAACTTAAATACGATAATGATAGAATTCAATGTCGTTTGCATGTTTCCTTGTTATGAACCTTATCTTCGTGCTAATAGACTTTTAAATGCTTTTGTGAAAATGAATATTGAAGTATTTTTTGTCTGTTGTTTGCGATGATAAGGATAGACTGAGTTTTTCTTAATGTGTGAAAGAGATAGATAGAATAAAAATGTGTGCCATATTTTTTTGTATGAATTATTCAGGATAAGATACAAAAGTTATTGTATAAAGAAATAATTAGTATGTTTTATACGCATATTAATTTATTTTCACAATTGTTTTTTTACATATTTTTGTTTGAATTTTTTTAAATGACAGGAGTTAAGGTCATTTCGTACTGGTCAAATACAGGTTGGTTGACAGACATAAAAATAAAAACTTACGTTGGATTTTAATATAGAACAGCTATAATATAATGTAATTCATATAACCAAAATAGTATAGGTACCTATTAATCATTTAAATTTTATTCTCATACATTTTGATATTTTCAAATTTCGTCATTAGTAAATAGTTTATTACTTAGTTATTTACTTGTTGCATTCCAAACATTGACTACCGTAATTTTCGAATTTTATCATAGCATAAATTAATGTCAAAAAAAAAACGAAATTTGACATTGCAAAGTTACACAGTACCAACCAACTTTCTAAATAAAAAAAAACGTCTAGGTAACCTTTAAAACCATTAACACCTCCCTACAGATAATATCTTTGTTTTACGATAAAGAATTTGATTGTATGTTAGTCTGTGCGAGCGGATATGTCAGATTCACCGTTCCGCTACGTCAAAACACTCCACGGGCACCGTTTCCTAACGTTAGATTTCGATACCTAAAAAATAAACGTATAATTTTTCTGAATGAGGTCAGGAACAATATAGGTAAATAATATTCGCGTGTAAAAATTGTATTTAAAACATTTATACGTTATTATACAACATTTTATATTATATTTCAGGTTATATTAATTTATATTTTCTTCGAAATCCATTCTTTATGCAGGTTATTAAAAACCACGCGACATCGTGCATTAACCCTGTAAATTATCACGTTTCTATTTTTAATCATCTAAAAAAATCTATTAACACAATTTGTCAAAATCGTCAACATTTGTCACTGTATTGACACAAAAACTTCCGACTTGTCATTTTTTGTGTGAAAAACTGTCAGTTTGACAATTTATTTATCTTTTCCATGAAAAATGTTACAAAAAATTGCGATTGAAGTAAGCGGGGCAGGATATTATGACCTGAAAACCCTAAAGGCTAGTTTTATATTTCAATGCCACTTTCATCACGTGAGACTACGACCTTGCATGCACTTTTGTGCCAATTACCCACAAAAAATTTGTACTTTTAATATTTTTTGTAACTTTATAACCTTATTTAGTTTTTACTGTATTTATTTCAAAGTAACTATGGTAAAGTTGTATTAATTTGTTGTTTTAAGTTATATTAATTAATGAGATTTCTTTAATTATTATGATTGATGTAATTATTAAAGATGGGATATGAGCTAGATTATCAATGAGTATATACCCAGTTAAAGATTTTCAATAATTCTGGCGTTCCAACACTACGACAAACGCGAATAAAATAAATACCTAGGTACCTACTTCGTCGACTGTGCCAGAAGATACGTAATATTTTACGAAAGTATGTATGTCCACTTCTTTAGCACGCTCTACAACCCAAACGGCATAAAATATGACAACACAACAACATTACAATAACATAATGTCATTGAATTCATCTTCATAATGGTAGTAACTTAGACCATAAAATTTATGTCTCTCCAAATTTTAGCAGGTTTTTTTTCTTTTTTTTTTCTTAAAGTCAACTAATTTACAGAAGAGTAAACGTCAAAAAAACGATAAATCTCAATGGGAAACCGAGGAAATGACGTCACAACCATGGCGCCTTTACAATGCAGTTGAAATAATAATGTAATCTATGCATGAACGCTTGATATTATGAGTCTGTACTGAGAAAACTTGTATATTATAAATGACTAGTTTTAATTGCAGGAAACTAACACACATTGACAGTTTTGTGTGTATGTACGGTGTGCACACTAGCTCGCGTAGATCAGTTTGATAAGTCATCGGGTACTGTCGGCAAAATATATTTTTTTATTATTATTTATATTTCATTTTATTGTTACTGGTTATGTTATATCGCTATATAGTATTTTTTTTTATAATTTTATGTTATGTCATGTTTTTTTAAGCATGCAAGCATAGTTTTTACTTTGATGGAAATTACTTACGAAGAAAAAATTGATTTGATAATCTCATGTTTATGTAGTATTTTAAAAAAATTCTTAGCTATATTACTATTTTATGATAGGTACAAAAATCTTTTTTGCCTATTAACTTTTAGTACCATAAACATTTTTGTGTTTTTGTGTCGTAGGTATACCTACCTAAAATTCTAAATAATAATTCCCAAAAATAGATTATTAACCTCATCAAAATAAAAAACGAATTTTTACATATATTCGATCTATTAAAAACAGGATAATAATAATAAACTTTCACCTTAAAATAGCAAAAAGAAACTAATTAATACCTAAATTCGACCCATTAAACACTAATAAATTATAAACTACTACCATAAAGTATTACCATATTTTTCTGCTACCACTACACCGTTTTCCTCTTATAATGAAATGCATTTAGATCCAAGTTAAAACTTACAAGATAGAGTGTCCGTCAGGTACTGATAAAGTCATAAAATATAACTAGAATGACATATATTTCTAGATTACTTAGCCTAGGACATCCGCACTTCTGCTCTCATAGATATAGATATTAACTATAAGGTAAGGTGGGGTAAGACTAACACGACTAAAACTGTCTATGATCTCGATATGTAGGCATAGCTTAAATACGAAATTCTTCCAGTCTGTAAGATAGAACAAACGTAAATGTTCTCGGCTAAAACACACACATGTCGTTTCTTCAAGTGCATATCGAGATAATAGACAGTGTTAGTCTTGCCCCGTGTGTAAGTCTTACCCCACCTTACTAAGGTAAGGTGAGGTAAACCTCGTTTTTTTTTGTCGGGATTTAATAAGTAAACAATCTTATAGTGTCTTTTTATTGTAATTATCGATTTAAAATAAGACAGACGCAAATTAAAAAAGTTAAAGAATAAACAATAGTTTAATGTTAAAATTAACTTCTGTATAAGTACTTCTAAATATATTTTTTAAATTAATGAAATACATAAAAATAGTGCCAAGATTGTTTATTTTTTTAATCACGACGAAAAAAACGAGCTATAGTAGAGTTAGTTTGTTTGAACGCGCTAATCTATGGAATACTACTGGACCGATTTTAAAAATTATTTTAGTGTAAGATAGTCCATTTATTGAGGAAGTATATAACGTATTGTATTGTCATAATATTTTAAAATTTGGACATAAAATGAATTCCAAAAATTTTCGAATTTTGGTCATACTTAATCAAAAACGGGTTAAAAGTCATTTTAGTTCTTAAGATTACCAACAAAATTGTGACTCGTAAAAAATTACAACACCTCGGCATCATTAGCATAATTAATTTTGGTAAACAAACAATTAAAATAAACAAAATATTACTTACCTACATACTTTTTTGTGAGGTCATTAAGAATTTTTAAGATTGAGATAATGGAAAATTTCATCCTCATTTTAATGATTTTGTTTAAAATCAAGCACATATTATACTACGCCGACCTATAGGTAATACTACGACCGCGACGATATTACGACCGTATTTTTATATGACAAACGAAGTCTATAATCTGTTAATTAGGATTATGGTAAAATTTTGACCACATGTACCTAAGGTCTAGAAGACTGTGCTATTAGGTATTGTAGTTGCGTCTCACGAAACAGGAAAATGTAGTCGTATAAAAAAGAAAAAAAAATGGATATAGTTGTGTCAGTGAAACGTCTGTGTTATACGTAAATATTATACGTTTATTTTAAAGGTAATTTTTTCTTATAATTTTATTTTTTTACGTCTTAAAATACGTCAAAATGACGGTGTTTCCACCGCGTGCGGTTTTTTACTGTTCTCGCTTATTGTAATAAATTTTTTGGTCATTTAGATATCTAGTGGTATATTTTTTTGGATGTAGACGATATATACAAAATACAACGCCAAACTAGTTTCGTTATTATTAGATTTTTAGAATTGTCCCCGTATGGTAGCAAATTTTAATATATTTTCACGTAAAAAGCATAAAAATACCCAATTATTAGACACAAAACAACAAAATGATTAGAATACATTTATAACGGTCAATCTACGCGCTAGCGTTCTTTATTTAAAATACGCCTTGTTTTGCGTAAGAGATGCTAGAGCGAGATGGCGATAGTTTCATCCATTAGTTAGACAAGGACGGCGCACGCTGTGCAACCTCAAGGTAATCAACGTTTACTAAGTAGGATTCCAACTAAGACACAGTGTTTCATTTAGGGTTGCCAAGGTTTTTACAACAAGTAAAGACTATTTAGGTCTAAGAAGAATATTAAACAGGAATTTAAAAAAATACAGTATTTTTTTATTTAATTTTCAAAATCTGTCCCCTTAGTCTAACATTTTTCGTGTCAAGCATTTTGATTGTGAAAACAGTATTTTGTATACTCTATTTTTGGTCAACATTAAAAAGTATGATGTAGTAAAAAATATGTAGTTTTAAATTTTTTAACAGTATAGTTAGCAACCCTAGTTCCAGTGTTCGTACAATTTCGCACACAGTGTTACAATTTTTCGTGTGTGTTCTACGAGCCGCGCGGAGTAACTCGCCGTTTTCTTGATTTCCAAGTATTTGAAGCTACCTCTTTTCTTTCATGTGCGCCTAGTACTTCGATCGAATAAAGTCCTGCGTTAAAAGGAAAATTGGCGTAGTCCTTTATTTTTTTATTATGTTAACGGTTATATGTTTTTTATTACTCTTTCATTTGCGTAATATGCTTTATGAATTCATAAAAAAATGTTTGATAAAAGAAACGAATTCTGTCTCAAAAGAGAGGATGTTTGTTTTTACTTTAGTTGCAAAAAATACTTTATTTTACCCAGAATAAGGAACTAATCTATATCTATTCTCTATATACTAATATATTAAGCTGAAGATTTTGTTTGAACGCGCTAATCTCAGGAACTACTGGACCCCAAAATTATTTTAGTTTAAGATAGTCCATTCATCGAGAAAGGCAATAATAGGCTAAATAACGCCTGTCTGTCACCTCATTTAGAGAAGTCACATTCAAATTTTTAATTGTTAGATGTTAGTTGTTGATAGAGTGGACTAATTTAAATAAAATAAAGCCTAAGTAACGCCCTGAGATTATGAATGTATTTCATCCATCGTTCTGTCAAAACAGTTTTACGTGATGCTCTTTCAAACACAGACAAACAGAGCCCCCCAACTTTCAATTTTATTATATGTAGATAGATTTTCGGGGCTTTTAATCACTCGATAAGGTTATGAACCCTATAACCCTCAAATCAAACATAGCTAATTTAAAGGTTTATAAATCTTAAGCAGAGGGCGTTTCTACATTTTATTTATTAATTTTCGCTTCAAAAGCGGATGCTACAAACACATTCACACCCAATGAATGTGTTTACACCGACGCATAATTTGTATTCATAAACTAATAACTTTTAATAGTTATTAACT
>LGAG01028707.1:135704-163030 GCA_001278395.1 Lerema accius
TATTAATTTTTAAAGGTTATGAGTCATCAGTACAGTCATTAGATTAGATTTATGCAAAAAAGTTCAAAATATTGACTGAGTCTTAGACTTTGTTGATGTGTGTATTTGTAATATTTAACTTAGTAATTATTGACTGAAATGATAGTGTTTACATTCACACAACAATTATTTTATTAATAGAGTGAATAAATTAATAGATACATCGTTTAATCAGTTCATAATAAATTTAAAAATGTATGGATTTTTATGGCTTTATATAGAAATATATTTTTTATTGTTTTTTAATCAGTCATTGCTAATTTAAATCGTGATATTTTAACAACTTTTTTGACTTTAAAATACGTAAAAATAGTATCTACCTATTACTGACATTTATTTGACGCAGACGATGTCATTTAAAAATAAAGCCTCATAAAGTGTTAATTTTTTAATTGTATTCTAATATGTAATCTAAAGTCGTGATTACTTAATTACGTTTGCTTACCTTAATTAAGGAGCGGAGTAATAAATCTAAGCAATTTTAATTACATTGTCATTTACCACGCCTGTTCAAACAGATTGCATGAATTAATCATATTTTATCGGCATTAGAAAGTAATTTTTCATTTAACTCTTATGTCATCGGGTTTCAGTAATTATTGCGTACTCAGGACTTAATTTGAAAGAAAAATAACAATGTTTTATGTAATTTATATTTAAAGGAACATTTAGGATAATTATTTAAGAAAATCTGCCATTTTTAGGTTGTAGCTATGTTTGTTTTTAAATTACATCAAAAAAACATGAACTAAACGAGAAAATATAATTATGATAAAAATACTAATAATTCATTGTGAATTTTATATAACATTGTATTTTTAATGAAAATATTTGACAAGTGAAGACAGAAGGCAAAAATGGTGGTAAATGATCTTCATTAGCCATAGAAAAGTTACACCAAAATTTAAGAAAAAAAAGAAGAAAAATTAAAAGTAAATTAGCTTACAACTATTTTAAGACAATATCTCAACAATTATTGGATATTCCTTTGCAAAACATTTAAATTTATTTGTCGAACGTAACGTTTATTACACAACGGTGTGATACGCGGTTTTCTGTGGGTGTGGTTAGCATATTTATTAAAATCTCTTCATTCTATACGAAAAAATAAACTTTCTTCTCGGTGCATTCCGAAAGAGGCCAGACTGTATCTTTTTGTATAATTTCTTATACATTATCGACTATGTCTTGTTATATAATTTGGTTAAAAGACGAATTTAATATGGACTAGCTTTTATTCCCAGCTTCACTTGCAAAATTCTATTTCTAAATAAACCTAAGTTAAAAAATCAACAGATTTTCTTGCGGATATTAAGTTTTATTTTTGTAATAAAACTAATTATGTCTGACTTCTTAGTCCAATCTATTTATTCAATCAAGTCTGAGTTCTGCATAATGTCCGAGTCCGAACAGACAAACAGACAGACATTAATTAAAAAAATATATATTATATTCTTTAATGTAAAGAAAGCCAGTCATAATTAAAAAAAATTCAAAAATTTTAATTTACAAAACTGACCCCTTTCAATTTTTATCACCTTAATAGATGACTATTTTAAATTATAAATTTAAACAATAACTATTATTTCCTAACTACAAGTAACTTAATAACCCAGTTAATCTGTTCGTAGTTATCGCACAAAGCAATCGAAAATATAGTAATTAATTCAAAATTTCGCCGGAAAAAAATGTTTAACGCTTCGTGAGCGCGTTGCATTACCTTGTACGATTTTACGACGTAAAAAAAATATGACAAGTTTATGCCAGACTGTTGAATAGGTGTTCCGTATAACAGAGATATATGTATGTATGTTTGTATGTATATTTGTATTATTACATCTAGTCCACAATACAAGAATTTGAATTTGAATATGTCTGCATGTATTTTTCTTTATAAATCTGATGATTTGATAGGAATTGTCTACCAGACAATAGGTTAGTATATGAAAACTATTAAACCGATTTAGATGTAGTTTTCAATAAAAGATCCGTGATCTATTTATTACAATTCCTTGATAAGTGGTGTTAACTCACTAGGGGGCAATGCAATAGCGTTTTAAAACAAACGTTTCCATATTATTAGCTCCTATTTGTCCACTTTCTTTTGTCAACAAACATAATTATTCCCACCTGTGTTTTTAATAAATTGCACCAATAAATAACTCAAAAAAGGAATATTATCAGTTTGTTAAATAAAGTATCGAGAAAACAGAGCGACGAGGTTATAAGAGAAAGTCCTCGCACACAATGTTGGTAACATTGGGTAATATACTACGAATTAGTATTCAATAACAGAAAAACTAAAAAACTACTAAAATTGAGTGACATTTTAACAAAATTATTAGCCTACTAGACGCCCGCGGCTTCGCCAAGTGGAAGAGTAGTTGAAAGTATGTTGGATTTATCCCAAGGGAACCTATAATCTGGATAAAATCTATCCTATGTCCTATTCCTGGATGCGAACTATCTGTGTGCCAAGTTTCAGCTTAATCCGTTCTACGGTTAGAGCGTGAAGGACTTACAAACATCCAAACATCTTTACAAACTTTCACATTTATAATATTAGTAGGATTTATACTCTTAGAATAGGGAGGAATCCAATGACACTTCTCAAGTTGAAATCCATCAAGCCGTTTGAGCTGTACAGCGTACCAAATAAATAGACATACATACATACGCACGAAAAAATTTTCCCTTAATTTGGCGCAATCGAGTAAAAATAACAACTATGATATCTTAATTAGATTCCTATACGATTTTCATATTTAAAATACAATTACACATGAACGTGTAAAAAGCTAAAAACAATACAGAGTGACACAATACAGACTGAAAAAATACAGGGTGACATATACCGAGTTAGTATAAAACAATACAACAAAGCTTTGTGTTTTACATGGTAACAAAAAACAAAGGAGATATCGAAGTCTAAAAGAAAGAATATTTTTCTTTTTAATTATAGCTCTATAACATTCAAATAGCAAACCCCTTATCATCAAATGGGATC
The DNA here is from genome assembly GCA_001278395.1 of Lerema accius. Lineage (NCBI taxonomy): Eukaryota > Metazoa > Arthropoda > Insecta > Lepidoptera > Hesperiidae > Lerema > Lerema accius. The sequence continues at coordinate 138,751 of LGAG01028707.1, forward strand.
ATTGACAAGCATTAAAATATGTAAAAAAGTAACATACAAGTGTTTTAAAAGGAATTTCCGTGAATATATCAAAACCTGTCTTCAACTAAACGTAATAATAATATTCTATTAGAAAATGCATTGCAAATAATTCACAGATAACGATAGAAATTCCATAAATTATTGAGTAACGGACTCGCTTTCACAAAGATGCATATCTTTCCTACGCAAAGGAAATTGCGTAAAATATAAATGTATTAAGCATTTTAGATGTTTGTAATCTTAATAAATTAATATTCAATCATGTTGAATCAATTTGTATCAACATTAACAGATATTCAAGTATTATGTAATTAGTATGCAATAAATTGATATTATAAAGAATCCATCCACTTCGTACCTTTTTTAATCACAATGGAGGAACGTTTTAAGTTTAAAATTTGGCATTTTAAATTTTATGTAAAACTAGAACGCTGGGCAGACATTGTTTTACCACATATTTGTATGTTATAGTTTGGTTGATCCCTTAGTTTTCCACGTCAGTTACTCTCGACCTTAAATTTTCTTACCTTACTATCGACATTAAGTTTTAAAATGTCTTTTAGTATAAACAAACGAACCAACAGTATTCACCTACTTATAGCTTCTGTCACTTTTACAATATAACACACCCCGTATACATACGTCAAATCGTTTAAGTTGTAGAGCTTGACAAATTGATATGTATAATTCAGATGTATAGATACACAATAGATGTATAGATATTATTATATAGTATTATATATAGTAAGGTAAGGTGGGGTAAGACTCACACACGGGGCAAGACTAACACTGTCTATTATCTCGATACGTATATCTTAAATACGAAATTCTTCCAGTCTGTAAGATAGTACAAACGTAAATGTTCTCGGCTAAAACACACACATGTCGTTTCTTCAAGTGCATATCGAGATAATATACAGTGTTAGTCTTGCCCCGTGTGTTAGTCTTACCCCACTTTACCTTATAGATTTTATTATATACGATTCATAAACATAACCCTCCTTCAGTCGGGTAAAAATCTCTCATCAAACGACACGAGATCTTAACTAGCCATTACTATGTCAATTTCTGTGATGTACTCAGTGTAATCTAGTCGCATGAATGATGAGGGCGGCTCTTGCAGCCTCAATATAGTACAGTAGTAAGGACTTGTTGATAGATAATGTAATATAGATATGTAGAGGTAGAAGGGTAAACGTATGTATGTATACGTATGAACGTATGTAAGTATGTTAGACGTAGCATAAGCTATATATACCTATATTCAAAATTCAATATCATTTTTTCATATAGGTCACAATGATACACATATGCACCTAATTTTTTTAATCTATCCCCATTAGGTAAAGGTGCTTTGATATGCAGGAGAATCTATATGTTACGATATTTTATATATATAGTGAGGTATATTTACCCCACTGTGTAGGAGAGGTAAGGTCTGAGAGTATGTATGTATGTCCAACTTCTTTGGTATAAGTACTATAATCTAAAAAGATTGACTGATTTCAAACTATATTGTGTAATTAGATTCTTCTCTATTGTAAGAGGAATATAGACTATAAATTATTTGAAAATACGAAAATACTGTCCCAATTTCCAACAGTCAAGTTTTTGGTTTTTCCTTCACCTTTCATATATCTTTAGGCTAACCTTATTCCTCTATTCTGCATTAAATATCTGGTTAATTCCTTCCAGTTAACTTGCGACTATTTTCAGATTAGCAGCTTTTTATAATAAAAAATAATGAATACAATTATTTCACACGTCACGTCAAATAAATTACGTACAGACGCAAATTAATTATCACAAGTAATTAAAAAACCAGATTAATTATTTGCTAATTGCAAAACGAGATAAGAAACTATGATATCATTGATTTATTGAAATCGGGAATCATTTTTACGAATTATTTAAAAAGTATTTTTAGTATAGTGTAGGACATTACATAGGTACAGTAATATAGGTCGTCACAAAAAAAATATGTTGCATTATATATATTTTCATGTCACTCTGTATACAATCCGATATGATGATGTGATGTATTTTTTACTTTTGCTTATTTTGAAGTAAAGTTAAGTAAAAGTAATAGGTATACGTAGGTGACGTGACGTATCATACGCATGGTAGTGTGAGCATTTTTTTTATTTCCCAGTACACATTTCTGAAAAACTATCTTGCACATATTTTTCAAATTTCTTCTCAAGCGAAACTTTAACTATGCCAATACATTCGTACGTACCTGCAATTCTTAAAAAGGCATAAGTTGAACAATACACTGTTTAATAAATAGATAATAATATGTAGCAAATACGACTCATACAAAATGTATGTAGGCAATGCGTAGATATTGTAATGCATCAGTATGCAATTTAAAGAATGCATTTGTTATGAACATATAAAAACAAATATGTAGATACTCTTGAACTCTAGCTAGCTAGGTATTTAGCCCGCATACACGTGACCTATATGTAGGTATAGGTATCTAGAAATTAAGGTCAGAAAATATAAATAACAACATTATACCTCCGACCAAAAAATATTATAGACTCCAATTTTAAAAAAGCGTAGTCGAAAAAAACGTAAATTAATTTAAATAACAACTGATAACGTTTTGATACTCAGCAGGCTGTGACGTACGTCAGATCGTAAAAAAATGACGTCTCTTTTTTGTTCTGAATACTGAGTCTATATATTTTTTGGTCTGAGTAATCTCAGCGAAGCATTGAAAATTTAAAGCCATGGGTAACACTGCCCATCACATCTCTTAAAGTATAAAAACATGTAACCGTAAAAAATTAATCATTAAACGTAAAATTTTCTCAATTTGTGAATGTCCATCATATCACCGTGGCATATAAAATGGCCATAAAAACTTCTATACCATAATCTATGCTGCATGAGTAATCTATCATACGAATAGTTAAGATCAGCAAAGATTGTGATGACATATTAGAAACTAACAAATTATTATGAACTTTACCCCTTAGATAATAAGATTGAATTTAGCTTGGTCATAAAAATATTTCTCATCTGAACTTTAGTTGCCGATAAACCAGTATAACTTGAGCCGTGATTTGTACTACAAATTTTTAAGTCATACAATTTAGTATGTCAATCTAAGGCGCAGGGGTCTTGTAAAATGGTTGTGTGTTGCATTTTTCCCTATGTATTTTTTATGCAATAATGATGCATCTTAGTATTATGTAACACGATTATGACAGCTGGAAGTTTCTAGAACGTTGAATTAATTATAGTTGAACAAAAAATTCTATAGTTATTCTTTTAGATACCTAGGTATCTACCTATCTGTATTTATTTATTACATAAAGATTATTATTACCAAAGGATCTGTTCACTGGTTGAAATTCGACCAAACCATAGACTGTAGACTCGGTCTATAGACCTGTCTGTCAGATGACATTGACTTCGTCAACTGTCAAAGTTGTCTTTTGTCTGACTGTGTGCTGTCTATACTTAAAAACGTGTGATTGTGTGAGTTACCGAAACGTTATCATAGCAAGAGTTGTCCATTAAGATAAACATTTAAAGGTAGATGATAATTGAAGGTTGGAAATACCTGATGTGGAATACTAAGTTGTCAATAAAACTTAAAAATAAAAAATAAAAAAATTGCAGTACAACATCTACCCGGTCTTTTAGTAACATAGTACTTGAAGGATCCATAGATAGATTATTGAAACCTGCCATTTATTACAAGCCCCTCAAATGAATAAAATTTACATCAAATGTATCAACCGGAAATCGAACCTGTTACCCTTACAACTTCATACATAATTGCCTGCGACTTGGTCTATATTTGACGCAAAAAATATAATGTTTATGTAACAACAATTAAAATAGTTACGCACCCTGTAGACTAGGAGACGGTTACTGTTATAGTGTAGGAGATTGTTGATAAAGTGTCATTAATGTTACTCGTATATTAAAAAAATACTCAAAGAAATTTGACATTAACTTCCCAGAATACACCTATTACGAAAAGTTATTATTTTATTTCAGACAACCTATAAAAAACAAATAGTACAAGCAAATTACTTAATTATCAATTAAAACACAAAATAGTAAAATAAAATAACATCATGCACTTATTTTTAAAATTCACCACATCCAAAAATCAACTATTAAAAACTGAAAAAGAACACGCTATTATTTTCAAATTCAGAACTGCAACTAAAAAAAAATAAAAAAAACACAGGGTCGCACACTAAATAGCAAAAAAATTATTAACAATCAACAACTAAAAATAAAAAAGATCACACAATTATTTTCAAATTCGGAACTGCAACTAAAAAAAAAACGAAACAAAATACAGGGCAGCGCACACTAAAAAAAGTAAAGGTACGCACACACCGCTATCTCTTAATAAAGCTAGATAGGTATATCGATATTTAATAATGTAAGCCTAAAGGTCGGTTGCCGCGCAAAAACCCGCCCGCTTATGTCGCAATTGACAGCCCCACAATTACAATTTAAGACCCCCGCGTTGTTGATTAAAAAGCTGTAATGACATTATCTGTGTTACAAAAACTATTACTAAATTACGCTAGTATATTGCGCAGGCTGAGTACTTGGTGACTAGGTCTGTTTATATACCTACACGCTGGTTTGCATCCGACTTTGTTAGAAGGGTAATGTTTGTTGATTGTATGTATGTATGGTGACTTCTTTGACACGCTCTAAAGCAGTGGTTCTAAACCTTTCCAATATCGTTACGCCTGTGACGAAGAAAACTGATTTTACCCCGTCTTTAAAATGTTATCAAAACAAATAATTCAAGATACTGTTATTCTGTTTTTTGTACGATCCGAATAATTAGGTAGGTACGTGGTTACCCCCGTAAAATAGCTGATTTACCCCCAGGTAAAAAATTGGGACATTATTGTATTCATCACCAATATGAGAGTGATAATTTTTTGACAGCAAGTTTTTTTTTTCTAAAAAAGACTACTAGTATTTACTTACAATAATTGTCATAATGTTAGTTTACACATTTTCTGCAGAATATTATTTTATACATTGTTCTTATGACATTTAAAAAAAAACGTATTAATAGAATCATTAACCATATACAGAACGGAATTGATTAATTTTCTTACAGGTAATGTCACAGAGTTAGTAATAATATCTACATTTACACCTTATGTTGTAATATGAGTAATAAATGAACAATAAAATATGATAACTTAGTAGTTTGAACGTTGGTCTCTCGAACGGGAGTTCCAGAGTTCGATCCCTAGATCTACGAGTACAATTTACAAAAAGTTATGTGTGTTACAAACTAATGATCACTTGCTTCGGTGATCAAACATGGTGAACAAACTTGCACTCCTGATAGTTCTCCATACAGGTTGTCAAAGCTGTGTGAAGTCTGACAATCCACACTTGTACTATGGTGGACTATGACCTGTACTGTGAGAGGAGACCCGAGCCCAGCAGTGGGACAGTTATGGGTAATAATGACCAATGGTGTCATGAGATCATAGATGTCTATTAAACACAAGAATACCTAACGAAGGATCTCATTATTAGGATCGTAAAATATGAAAATACAGAAAAAGTAACTTGTATTGTATGTTTTGATAACATTTAAAGACGGGGTAAAATTAGTTCTCAGTTAGTTAGGTAGGTACTACTGCTCTACATAATCAATCTTTATCTACTCTGTAGCAATTCAATTCGCGCCATCACAAACAGATAAAAAATGAATCAATACCACAGATTAACAATGACGATTGCACAGATAATGATGACTGTTTAATTTAGTATTCTTTTTTCTAATTTAATTTGGGTCGTTAGTCGTAATGCAATCATTTGAAATGGAACAACATTTTCTCGTGTAGAATTCTAATTAATTACATTAGACACTTATGTCTAATTATGGTGATTTAGTAAGTTATGGTAAGAAAAATTGTCCCCATAAAATAAGGTACCTAATTGAAAGGTAAATTATATTTCTGATCAAATCTTAACCCTTCTATGCCAGCACTTCTGGCTTTCCAGAACAGGATCTAGGATAAATTGAATGTAACTCGTTCTGTGTTCGAAATTCGAGCTAACTACTAGAACTATAGATTATAGATTACTATAGATTATAGATTCGTTGTATATAACTGTCTGATAGATGTCAATGTCAACGGATAACGTTTCCCAGTACATTGTTGAATGTCAGATCGTGAAAAAAAATTACCTCACCTTTTTGTTCTGAAGACTATGTATAATATTTTTTTGTAACTATAAAAGATTATTCAAATTTCCACCTCACTGGGAATCGAACCTTGGACCTTTACCAGTCTTCCAGGTCGTTTTAGGACTCAGTACGCATGCGCTAAACTAAAACAACTAACACATCAAAATAGTGCTATTAACATCATTAAAAACGAACAAATTACTTACACCTTATATCTTCATAATTGAATGAAGAAACTCAATTATTCTATAATTAATTCCATGTTTTATGTAAAAAAATGACGGATGATATTATGCAATACGCGTATCTACCCGTTGGATTAAGACATTTGTTCTACTGCATGCTATAAACTATTATTTTTATCGATTGAGAATATCTTAGGACTTCATGGAAGATAGAATTTATGGTGATTACACTAGTTACTCGAAGTCAGATAATTTTGTTAATAGTTTTTTGTATTACTCATAAAAATATGTACTGGTTTGTAACGAAATACATTTCAATGCTTTCGTGATATTAAACTACTATAAAATCAACACTAATCGGGTTAAGTTGACTTAAGTTATAACTTAATAGATAATCAATAAATTGTTTGTCGGTTTCTTTATAAAATAATCTTTATGCAACTTATAATCGTAGGATGCATCTCTTAAATGTGTCTGAATTTGTTGCATTTTTTTTTGATGCGATAAAATCGCTTTTCTCTTCTCGCTATTAATGAGACGTATTATTCGACCCAACGTGACATTAAAACTCATATTTCTGAAGTAATTAAAAACTGTCTTGTGGCTTGAGTGACAGGTAAAAAGAAGAAAACAAAAAGTTGCCAACCTTTCCAAAATATTGTGACATACGACATTTTTATTAAAACTGGGACGTAGTGTACTGCCGTCTTTATCAACTGTTCATGATTAATGACATTTTTTTTTGTTTTTTTTTAATTTTTTTTTAAGTTTTTTGCGTGTAACGAAAAATAATGTAGGTGAGGTATAATGATTAAAGATTGGAACTGATGTAATAATTCTAACGTCTCTCTTGAACACTAAAACAAAAGATATCTATGTATACTAATATAGGTATATCGTTGTTTTTGCATTACAATGTATTCAACACGATACAATACACATTTGCTTAATAATTATATGTTTCTAGTTAATTAGAGGCGATGTTCTCATAAAATCGGATGATTGTGGTCAAACTTCGACCAGTATGAGTAGATATTAACCGGGAAACAGAAGCCAAGGCGACCACTCGCTTGCAACAGTCCGACAAAAACCGTAACCTACTAACTGCGTCTTGAGTAAGCATCCGGTAGACCAATCGAGCTAATATACCGACCACTTTACACTGACCCTTCCTCTACCTACCGCTCCCCCGCGCGCGTCCACCTTCCTTCACTCGCGAGGGGGGGCAGAGCTCAACTTACACTGGTCTGCTATCATGAATGTGGCGGGAATGTTCAACCAGTCTATCAAGACCCCAGCTACAGTATGACGTCGGTCCGTTGTCGAGCGGCTACAAAGGTAACAGAGGGGGGAGGGAGGCTAGGTTAGACTGGACGAGCGACAATAAGTACGTCACTTGAGCATATTACAGTTTAATCGGGACTTCCTACTTACGTCCCAGAGCAGAGATTTGTTCCCATTTTAAATTCGTCCGTTTGATTTTCGAACCGGACTTGTGTGTGACCATTTGGAATGGTTTTAAAGATTGTGTTGCCAGGATTTTTCTTTAGGTACAAAGAAGAAATATATTATCTCGTTGTAATTAACCGTAGTGCTGTATTTTTAGTCGAGTTAAGAGCCAACCTCCTAATAGTAACTTTTTAACAGATAATAAATAACAAACATTGAAAAATATTTCTTGTCGAATAAACTCGAGGATTTAGAGTACTTATAACTCTAAATATATTTTTATTGCAGAGCATAGATATTCCACGATGCTCCAGTACGAATTAGTAGAAATTTTAGAGGCAACCCTAAATGTAGAAAGTTTCTATGTCACAATACCTCAAACTTATCATCTATTAACTAATAATAGTAACGTAATCGTTTTAACGTGCCCTTTAAAGTACGTAGAACCCCTAAGTTCAAACCGAGTTCAGGTGGCGCCTATAACATCGTAAAACCCCACAAAAACCCTTGTAAAGTCTACATCCCCATTGAAAGACGAACCCGCTCTAGCGTATCTTCCCTCCAGGCCTGCCAACCGAAGTTCACAAGTAATTAACCACTAATGACGTCTAACAAAAAAGACATCAAAATATCTATCAATCATTGTCTATTAGAAAAAACGGACAAAAAGAACAGTGACTGACCATTCATAATTCGAAATTTGAATATCCGAAGCCATTTTCTTTTGTTGTTTCTCAATCGTATTAATTGGAATGTGGTGTTTGGCCTCCTTTATTTTTTTTTATAACATTCATAGTATTACGTATACGTCTATTTATTTTGCGAATTTTTAAAGTAAAAGTTAAGTAAAATATTTTCTACTTAATGTCAGTTTGCAAAGATTCATGTACGTAAGTTTAATAAATAACAATTCAAGAGCTAATTTAAATAGAATTAATCTTTTTTTGCACAAATACCAGTAGTAATTTTTAGTCTGTAACTTTAATATTTACATCCACAATTTTAAAAAACTTTTTCCCGCCAAATCAGCAGATAAGCAAAAAAGTTTATACATTACGCAATCCGATTAAAAAAAAACTACCACAGTACAATGACATTCTGAAAATTGGCGCGAAATAAAACCCACAGATTAAACAAACTTCCCGCCAACATTACAAACCTCGATTCGTTAGTTCCTTTTATCGATTTTTTTTATTTAAGACGATACCGCGCCCGTTTCGACTTTTTACGTAACCGGAAATATCAAATGTAATGAGTAATTTTTGACTGCGTACTCTTGATTTTAGTAAAATATTGATAACATCGAAAAAGTTTAATTCGCGTGTGTTATCTTTTTTTAATACGACATTGTTAAATTAACAGCCAGTTTTATAAATCTAAAAAAAGATTAAGTTTATAACATCACAGTAATATTTTAATTTTATTTCATAAGTACTTGGCATCCAAGATTTGATTTGTATGAAAATATAAAAAAACATAGTTTTAGCTGTTAATTGATTTTAACCCTTTAATGCTATAGGGATCGGGTTTCTCCTCATCACTAAGGAGAAGGCTTAGAATCTCCATGACAATTTTTCAGTGGAGATTATAGAATCCTCACCACTCCCAACGTATTGATTAATAAGCTTGTTTGTCGGCTGATTTAAAAACATTAATAACGAGTCATATCACAGTATTTTACTTTCTTAATTCAACGTTTTAATGTCAAATATGCAAAACTCTTGAACTCGAGCTCAAAAATGTAAACAACATTTACCTTACATACTTTTACCTTTCTTGATGACTTGTTCTACTGAACATTATGAGACGATTAAACGATAAAATGTAAATATTTTTTATTGAACTTGACAGCTTTGCAAAGTGGTTTATGATCTGTGTACTATGGTTCTTGTATATAAGTCATTAAGATATTGTCAGAGGCTTTAATCATAACCCATAACCGTCCCACTGCTGGGCTCAGGTCTTCTCTCACAATGGTACAGGCCAAAGTCCACTACGCTGGCCAATTGCATAAAGAAGCAAGTGATAATTAGTTTGTAATACTCATATTTGTGAAAAATAGATTACGTCACCTGCATGTTCCAATTTTAATACTACATTTATTATTTATTTTACTATTTCATTATGTTACAATTCGTATAGAGAACAATTAACAATTTCAAAGAATGAACCCCTTAATTAGTGGTCAAAATTCGACCAATTGCAAACGCCTAAATGTCTGTATGATTATTAAAACGGTAGCTTAAAATCTCCCGGTGAGACGGGCCTGTAATCCGGAAATCATTGGCCCAATTTCCATATAAAACCTGACATTTTTTACTTTTATTCGCCGCTACACTTTTAATCCGGTTTTGCACCTTGATATTACATTGCCTGTTTTTATTGACATCTGACCTTTATGCAGTTGACCAAGGTATCATTAATAATACTATGAAGCTGGGTTGTAAAGTGGGTTTTAGGGCTCCCTAGTCTTTATGAACCCTTAGATTCCCCTTGGCTGTCAACGGGTTAACTTAAAAACTTTGACATGAGTACATAAGGTTCAAAGTATGCCTACCTTTTAAAGAATAACAGGCACATTCGAATTAAAAAAAATTGGCATAATTTTTTTTTTAATTGACATTATTTTTTTTACTGTGATTTTTTTCCGATCATCGCTTTCTAGCTAGAGGTAAGGTTCTAATAACCAACTATCAGGCCTATAGTCCTCTATGTTTGTCAAAGTCCACGGACGGCATTAAAATAAAGTCTAACAGTTTACTTATCGTATTCAGAATAGAGTGACAGAGACAAAATTATCTTTCTTCTCTGTCTGATCTATAATTTGTTTAAAATCTTAAGTATAAGTACTTATATCAGATGACGATGATAACATGATAAAAACATAGTTAAAAATCCATAGTCCACAGTTAAAATTAAACCATTAAGAGAAACTATGTAGCGTGAAGGTTACCTCATAACTTAACCGTTACTCAGTTAATTATTTTGTTAAAAGTTGTAAGTAGTACCTACCTATGTATCTATAAATCGTGGTTTGTAGTTAATATTTCTTTGGGCTTGGGGATTGGAGCATGATACGTTACAGTTAAATTATAGTTACAGTTATTGTCGTTAAATTTTTAGGCACTTGTAATTCTTACTAGTACTCCTTGGGAGTTTCTTTCTAATTCTCCTTTCACTATACTGCTCACTGAAGTTTTGTTGGTGTTGATGTAATCATTTTTAATAAGTTTAGATCTTTAAGCAGGTAAATATAAAAAATTAAGGTACCTAAATCTATTTATAAACATTGTAATGAAAATAGTATTGTAATTTAGATGCTACTATTAATAATAATTTATGAGATAAAAAAGAAAACATGTAGGTAACATTTTCTTGGATCTAAACATCTATCTATATTATGCGTACCTAATTAAAAAAAAAGTTCGATATTTCTACATAATCATATTTTTATGAATAAAGCTATAAAAGTGTTTTGTCAGTTCTTACCTACAACAACTTTTAAATTACTTACTTTCCTGTACCCTTTGAATAATGCAAAAACTATTTCGCAGTTCGCACTTACGCGATAACTTCTTATAAAACGTTGTAAAAGCTACAATAAAACCAATACCTTCTTAGATGGACATCGCATACATTTACAATTTTTGCTACACACGGTACCGTTGAGAAATAAAACTGATGTTTTACGCGAAAAAACTTTAAAATACCATATCGATAATCTGTAAAGTTATAACGCTTGTGCACTGAGCGTGGTTACCGAACGGTGACGTCACGGTGCCATGAGTTACACGACAAATTTTAAATGAACCACGCTTCCCTTTGTTATGCCCTTTATTTACATTTACATAAGGCTCAATTCATTCAAACACAAGTACCACGTTACGCTGGCCTAGTTCGACGATTTAGAGTAGTTCTCTTTTCAAATTTGAATGTTTTTTAAATTGCTTTTTTATTGGACTAGAATTTATGATGGCCGGCGTCTGTTTTGCCGCCAAATGTCAGTTCAGTAACTTAATTACATTTTTTTATTTGTTTAGCTTTGATTGCATGAGTAATGTACAGTAATTTATTACTTCTTTGTTACAGGTATGTGCGTGGTAAACGTTGAAGATAAGACGTGAGTAGCTTATAACTTTAATATGGGAATCTTTTTTATGAAACACTGGTGTCATAGACAAAGGTTACATTGGTGTAAATCCTAATTTATGTATTTAATTTAGCTATGGTCTGTTATGAAGGAGCATCTTAATGGGAATTGTTTTGGGGAAGTAATGATTATGAGTGTGTTTGGTTGATTTTGTAATAAAACGAGAGTTTTAGAAATATCATAGATATCCTAAAAGATTAAAGCAGAGTAGAGTAGAGCTACTCTGTTAGGGTAGCCAATTAGTAGAGTAGGTAAAATAGTAAACTACCAATTAAACACAGTTTCTTTTAAAAAAATACTATTTTAATATTTACATAATGTTTGAAAGCGGTATACCTAAAATTTCTGTACGTAAAAAACCATAGACATTTTTTTTTCTAACGGCAAAACCCACTCCATCCAAACCACCTATCATTCCGTGTCCTAGAAACAACTTACGTAATAGAAAAAAAAACGGATTTACGAATGCGAAACCAATTTGACTGCATTTTCCCACTATTACGGTGCTTGTAATAACAAAATGGCGTTCCGGACGACACACATGCTAATGGAGGTTTTATCTCAAGTGTGGCATCGGCCTTAGGCGCATCCGTAGCGATTGTGAACTTGGCCTTAGAGCGTTGACTTATGATTTATGAAATACTAGACGATGCCCGCGGCTCCGCCCGCGGAAAAGTCGATAAACAAAATATTGATTTCGTCCCAAGGGAATCGGGATAAAATGTATCCTATGTCCTATTCCTGGATGCAACCTATCTGTGTACCAAGTTTCAGCTTAATCCGTTCAACGGTTAGACCGTGAAGGAGGGACAAACATCCAAACATCCAAATATCCAAACATCTTTACAAACTTTCACATTTATAATATTAGTAGGACTAGCTTAACCCGCGGGTTCGCCCGCGTGGAATTCGGTTATATCGGGCGACTTTTTCGCGATAAAAAGTATCCTATGTCCTTTCCCAAGTTCAGTTCTATCTTCAAACCGAATTTTATCAAAATTAGTTCTGTGGTTTAGGCATGAAAGCGTAGCACTGCAGTATGGTCTACACCTCCTCAGTTATGAGATCCGTGCCCAGCAGTGGGATAGTTATGGGTTGTGATAACGATGATGATGATAAGAATTGAACACCTAAATTGATTGCCCTTTAGAACTTAAAATTAAAGCAAAACTCCAAAAAGCTTAGAATAACATTCAATAGAGCTGTCAGCATCAAGCAATATTTTTTTTTTATTAATGCTCTACCGTTTTTGATGAAACACGAGTGGTATCTATACAAACTGCTGCTTCACACCTTGCAGGCTAATAACCACTCCAATTAACATCGAAATAGGCTTAGCAATGTGTTAGACATTCCATTTTTAAATTATAAAATTAAGTTTTTAATTTTCTTTTTAGATTACTGTATAGGTACCTCATTTTTTTCGTCGTGACATATAAGGTAAACAATCTTACAGTGTCTTTTTATTGTAATTATCGAACAACGAAGACAAACACAAAATAAAAAAAATTAAAGAATAAACAATAATTTAATGTTAAAATACATTTCTTTACACTACTAAATATTTTTTTAAATTAATAAAATGAATAAAAGGAGTGCCAAGATTGTTTACCTTTTATGTCACGACGAAAAAAACGAGGTATAGGTATGTAGTGCTTTTTTTTATTTTTTTGAGGAAATTCGGTAAACTCAAATTTGCCAGAATTTTTTTGTAGGTAGGTACTTAAAAATTGTAGTTCAAGAAATTTCGCTTTAATGTTTATTTAGATTTTTTTAATTTTTTTTTATTAATACGTTATTCAGCATAACCTAAAACCAATACCTATATACACAATTACGTATATTGATTTTAGTTATACATTTACATCCTCACGATTTTTACTAAAAATCTCAATATTACAAATTCAATTACAATTATTGGAAATACTTGAAATTATTTGTACATACAAACATACATCATAATCCAAGGGCTTGGTTCGCACGAAGATTTAACCGTATCTAACAAATTAACTCGTCAAGTGAAGTTACCTACCTACTAACCAACTAACCTACCTACTAACCAACTAACAGTCCCCCCTTAGTCCTATTTGAAGTTTGTTACGATGTCCATGGGCAGGGGTTGGTGGCACTGGCAGCTCGTTTGCTATCTTAATAACATAAAAAAATACTTAATCAGTCAACACACATATACACACACAGCACACACACATAGCTACGATTCACACTTTAATTACACACACATTGTTAAAATAGGGAAAGTATTCAACGTGAAAAATCTATACCTAACAACTTCAAGAATTCCTAAAGTTCTAACTTTAACCTAATTTAACTTTAACTAAAGTTTTACCTTTAGGATTTCGTAAAGTTGTGAGGTAAAATTTAATTAAAGTTAAAACACTTTGATAATAACAAGTCAAAGTTAACTTTTTTGTAAATACTTCAAAAGTAGGTACATGTTCAATATTTTTTGAAATTTTATTGCAAGAAAGTTTTGCTTACGAAATAATTATGATTTCAAATATAATGAGGTGCCATTGGATTCGTCTCCATTGTAAGAGTGTCATAAGTTAGATATATATTTTTTTATTTTTAATAGAGCAAGCACCCTTAACTACAAAAAAATTTTTTTTTTGTTTTTCTATCAATTATTATTAGTTACCCCACTCACCAGACAAATTCAACAGACAACAGAAGGTCTACCGAAGCGAAACGAATTCTGTAGTAGACATAATGCCATGTCTATCCTTTTAAACTACCGATGTGTCCCGTATTTATTTTTACAAGCCATGCTGTCGGACAGATGTGTATCGATACTCAGCGACTTTGAACTTTATTTATGCGATTTTAATGACCCCTCTACTAACAGTAGCCCGGCAGGGACCAGGGAAGTTGTTTGACGAAAAAAATAACATTTTTTGAACAAAAACATTAATCAAATTTATTAAAAAATGTTTTTTGTTGTCGTGTTTCGGTGTACAGGTTTTATTTTGATGTGTTGGGTTGCAGGTTTGTTTTAAGATTGCAAAAATTAAGAAAAAAATGTAGTTTTAATTGCAAAACTGATATTGAAAATGTTTATTAAGCATTTTTTACGTAATTTTATTATTCCTTTTTTATGTGTAAAATTGAATACTAAAATGCAAACATCCAAAAATTGGAGGGAAGGAGGAGTGAAAACAAAAGTATATAGCCAATGTCACTCATGTAGATAAATTAACATACATACATACATACGCTTCAAAATCATTAACCTCCAGACACAGTTGGATAAAAAAAAATAACCACCGTGCATCCAAGAATTCTATTCTATGAATATACAGTTCTGAGATAAAGATAAGTACATAACAGTATTAAATTCGAATAAAACTGCAATTTAACCTACAAGTAGGTAGCACTATAGTTTTAAAAATAAATTTCATCGCGTGATCATAATAAATTAACAAAAAATCGCATGACGATGACAATAACATTTTTAATTCAAGCCATAAATATTTTCTCAGTTATGCTGTTTTTGCCACAGATACCTACATAATATATTTTATATTCATTGGCCATAAAATTGTGATGCATTTTTATTTACCTCCAAAAGGAGGGTAATGGAAAATCATTACTAAAAAATTATACAGCACTTGGCAGGGTTTTTTTTATTTTAAACAATTGTAATTTTAATTAGTCCAAATAAGTACTATTGTTTTTAGGTTATACCGATCGTACCTATTTAATATATATATTTTTTTTCATTCTTTGTTTACGCGTTTCGCTTCGTCGTCCAATTAGTACTTGTCTATCGATGTTATTTATTGTATCACCCTTAAAGGTTAAATTGTTGTTTACACGTGCGACAATGCGACAAAAAAACGACAATTAGTCGCACCTAAATAATCATTTCAGGTATATTTTAATTATATTTTAACCAATATAAATTTTCTTGCAAAAAAAAAATACGAAAAACCGAAACCCGAACTTATCTTCTGAAAGTAATTTCAGACGTGATACGACATTTTGTCGCACAAAATATTTTGTCCTGTCGTCGCACGTGTGAATAGCTTTAACACTAAATAATTAAAACACAGTTTTAGTTTATTTCAAAGTTTTTGTCACTACAAATTGTTTGAGTTGTTTTAGGAATCTAACATCTGCTCAAACAATGTAATTAAATCGCCAAATGACCTGCAATTAGTTTACTTAATTAATTTAATTATCATGTTAATTGGTTGACTACGATTGTACTACTTTATTATCTTAGTAAACTACACAGTTATAACATCACACTAGTATTCCCTGTGTAGATCTCATAGACAACACTAATAGATAAAGAATACATTATCCAGACAGATAACTGAATTTTTTATTCATCATTAAGATTTTGTTTCACTAGGAATCGAACCTAGGACCCTATAGCAAAATGAAACAAAGCCTTCCTCGTTAATACTTAATTAAGACTTAGAAAACTACTTTGATAAGGAAATAATAAAATCATAATTACAATTCAAATAACCGCTATAAAATCTTTGGTTATTCAAAGGTTGCCTTGACCAAAATATGGTTTAACTTTAACTATATTTTATAACATAATGTGATTTTAAACTCGTTACAAAATTCTACCGCTAAGTTTTTACAAATAGACAAGTTAGATTAAAATAATTATAACATTTAAATCAAGATTATCATTTAAATTTATATGATTTATGAATAAGTTTTAGTTTTTGTGGAGCAAAATAAATTACATTTCGTTTTTGTTACAGTCATAAACTGACAGTTCAATGTATAATATCATATGTATGTATGTACGTATGTATGTCTCTTTCTTTGGCATGCTCTACAGTCTGAAGGCTTGATGGATTTCAACGTTTATGAGATGTCATTGGATTCGTCTTAGTCGTAAAAATAACATATGCTATTTAATTTTTAAGTCTGTAAACTTAAATATCACAATAGCTATTACAATTTCACAGTAAAAAATAATAGGCTGACAAGTTACTTTTGAAGTTAAACATGGTGATATTTTTGTTTAAAAACAAAATTGTTTAAATAAAGACTAAAAAAAGAAAGTTGCAGCGTTGAAAATATATTGTAAGTGTAAAATAAATTGGCAGAACAGTAAAAATTAAATAAAAGGTAACACCAAAACCTTAATTTTACTATTAAAATATAAGTACCTTTAAACACTGGCCTGCAAAACTAAGTATCACACTTTGAAAATTGCAATAACTTTTTAAGTAGATACTCAAGATATACTGTCAAAAAAGCACTGGAAAAATAGTTTAATTTAGTATATAAAACCTTCATAGTCAGTAATCTTCTTTTGAGAGATAGCTGAAAAAAAAGTCATGAATAAAAATAAGTTTTTTTAAATAAGGTTCAAAATTGTGATACTAAGTTTTGCTACTCAGTGTATTAACAAAACGTCAATCATTTCAACGCAGTTATATCACACCAACAGAATATTGCAAACACGATCAATCAATCCGCATCTACTTGTTAAACTATGAATAATTACGCGTAGTAATTATTTTTTTACGCGCCTTTTTATACCTTCCAATAGTACCAACCTTGGTTGCATAACCGGAAAACGTTTTTCCCTCCATATTCAAGCACAGATAATGAAGTAGGTAGCCACAAAAGAAAAAAAAATACCATTGACAATACGATGTGAACAGCACAGAACATCAATTATTATTTTTAAAATAACAGTTTTGTCCGAACAAAATATATTTACGCACTGTTGGTCACCGTGTCTGTTTGTATATAGGATGCTCACGAGCGTTGATGATTGATTAATTACAATTTTCGTGGTTGCTTTCTAAATTTTTGTTAGTCTGCGTGTGTAGTTGTATAGGCTGTTCTAAAAACGTTTTAAGAATTATACATCTAATGGAAATCCTAATATGCAGTTGCAAAAACAATACAAACTTATAATTTCCAAAATTAATTTGCACCCTCGTAATTTATAGATGTTACCTATTCATAATTTTCTTATCGTCCTGTTCTATATTAATAACTCTTTTAATTTTATTACGCGAAAGGTTCAACTTTAGATACGAAGAAAAATTAAGTAACCTAAGGTTAATATAGCTAAGAAGTGCAGTAAGCTTCATTTTAGGTAATTAATCTTATAAAACAAATTCATTTTATCTATATAGAAATTAAAACAAAACTCGCAATAACAAACTGCGTTTGATACTGACACGTCACACTCACGTCATACGGGATGCCACTTTATTAAACATTTAACATTGACATCTGTCAGCTAGGAATATTGAATCAGTCTATTAATTAAAATAATAAGTTATAATCGAATTTCAGTAACACAGTAGATCCTCTAGTTATTATTATTATATTAATTTGATTAACTTTTTCTTTTCTTATAGGCCTTGTAATGTAAGTTATAACTAATTATACATTCATACAAATCAGTATCTGTATACGAGTACCTCTATTGAGAATGTAATCCCACGGCACCAATTTGCATAAAGAGGCGTACTTGTTAGGTACCTATATCTTATATCAATTAACCTGACGTCAACCATCGTTTCATTAATCTATCTGTAATCTTTGGATAAGTTAGATAATGTAAAAACTTAATCAGTATTCCAAAAAATAATAATCTAAAAGTCTTCAATAAAAATAATCGAAATTCTTATTTATTACTCAAGCTGTAATTTGAAGTGTAAAAAAAAATCTTTTTTTAATTTTTTTTCTAAACATCCTGTATAACGGTATGTTTATGCACATCAATTACGAAGGCGGCGCGCGGAACGTCCGTGGAGGGCGCATTGACGTCGGGAGGTCATTTAAAAAAAATAAAAAATATATTATTTGACCCATATAACGTCATAACTCAAATACAGAATTGTGACGTAATCCATCAATGTTTAGACGCGAAATCATTAAAAAAATGTCTCATTTATATCACAACTATTTTTAATGGTGCTATAGTCAAGATACCTACCTAGGTACTTCAAGGGGACAACAAACTATTAGTTATTGAAACGTCGTCATAGTAAAAGTTGTTCAATATGATGAGCATTTACTAAAGATACATGACAATTGAAGGTCGGGAGTACCTGATGTGGACAACTAAGAGATCAACTAAACTATTAGGAGACAAATTATTTTGCAAATGTTTGTCAGTTTTCTAATTAAGATTCTCAATCTTTAAATTACGAACAAACAAGCAGATTTTTTAACCTTAATATAGAGATTCACAATCTTTTATCATTTTAAATGGCTATATTATAAGCAAAGTAATAATTAAATTTTATTACGTAGTTATAATAGGTTCTTAGAACTGACATGCGGTATGCAAACATTAAACTGTAATTAAAATACCTATTTTAACTTTATGATAGCTTTTTTTAACTGGACTTTGCAAGGGACAAGGTTCACATCTCGGACTTGTAATAATGGTCAAAGTCCGACTATATTTTTTTATATGTGGATTAGAAACGACATGATCATTGTTACGGAATTCGTGAAAAGCTGAAAAGTTTGTTTGTTTGAACGCGCTAATCTCAGGAACTACTGGACCGATTTGAAAAAATATTTCAATATAAGATAGTCCATTTATCGAGGAACGCTATAGGCTTTATAACATCACGCTAAGATGAATAGGAGAGGAGCAGCAATAAAAAAGCCGCAGGCGATAAGCTATACACATGCTGAGTCTCATCAAAATAGATTAATTTTTTTCAGAGTTTCCATAATAAGTTTATCAACACATAACAATTCCAATCTGTGGTTCTAAATCATACTCAGTCCTTCTTAAACACACTATATTTTTTATTAAAATCGGTTCATCTCTAGGAAGAGTTACTAGCTTTTTATTTTATACATATTACCTATATAAAAAATACCTATATCTTGTTACAACTATAACAGGAAATCCAACTATGCAGTAGGTAGATATGCATGCAATAAGTTACATATGAAAAAATAATAAAGATTAATCATTTTAATGTTGTAACATTTCCGGTAGCAGTGTGAATTGTTTATAGCTTTCATAAAGATATAGATTATACTAAAATACTAAAAAAGGCAAGTATGTGTCTAGCTAAGTGAAATACAAGGTTCCGTATTATATTTTTATATAATGTTAATATCAATCAAGCTAGCAGTGCCACCATCTACCATCCATGGACGTTGACCAACTAATAGGACTGTTAGTTGGTTAGTAGCTCCTGTTAGTGATACGTGTCGATGATAATATTAGTAGTTGTTAATTCGTTTTCAAAATAACTATGGCTGTCCCACTGCTGGGCGAGACCTCCTCTCACAGTACAGGTCATAGTCCACCATAGTACAAGTGCGGATTGTCAGACTTCACATACCTGTGACAACTGTATGAGAACTGTCAGGAGTGCAGGTTTGTTCACCATGTTTGATCACCGAAGCAACTCATAATTAGTTTGTAATACGCACATAATTCTTTGATTAATTATAGGTGCATGCCGGGTTTGAACTCAGGAAAAATATGGTTTAACATGCCAAATAACAGTTTTGTAGTATTTAAACTAGAACCAAGACAGATATAATATATAAGACTAAAGGAACTCTAAAAGTGATATATTATTATATTGTATAATTAGAGAGACTAATAATAAATAAAAAAGATTCGTATCACCTTTTAGTCGACAATTGTTTAACTTAGAGATAATTTTGCATAGGTAACCGACCGAATAATTGTGGAGTTTTATTATGTTTTAAACTATTGTTAGCTTATTCAGGTTAATTAAGTGTTTAATTAACCGTTAAGGTTGGTGACTATGAAAAAAAAACTATTTTAGCAGTTTTCAAACAATTTCAAATGTTATAAAGTGATAAATTATTGTCTACTTTAATAGTTACTTACACACCTATTGTCAAATTAAATAAAATTCACATAGTTATCAATGATGCATTTATGAACGTAATTTTTTTTAAGCCATTTTTTTGCAAAGGTCCTTTGAAATAGAAAAAAATAAGTAAAGAAACTCTTTAGGAAAATTAAGTAAATATCTTACTTTGTTTTACTTTTACTTTAACTTACAAAAGTAGACTTCAAAATAAATAGAAATTATATAACCAATATCTCTCACAATGGAGACGTATTCAATGACACCTCACACGTTGAAATCTGTCAAACCGTTAAGGCTGTAGAGCATACCAAAGAAGTAGACATAAATATACATACATACACTCATAAAAACATTAACCTCCTACCGAAGGAGACAGATAAAAACAGTCGATATACTAAGATATATATCGATATATCACATCAACACCTGCATTCAAAATTATCTCAGATAGATAATTTAATCGACAGATAAAACAAACAAACAAACTTACATCCTACGGTACACCTGGCGACCGTGAGAAATTATTAATAATGTATCTACAACTGTCGGTATAAATCAATAATTATTTAATAATCCTTTATTAATATTATTAGTAGCCTATTAGTCTTGTAAAACAAATTGTAATTGAAATAGGGACAAATTATATTCCCTATGAAAAAAAATACTAGTGGCATGCCAATCCTTCGCTTCGGTTAGCCTGTTATCCCTCGGGAACAAAACGGTATCCCGGGATAAAAAGTATATAAGATCACATCCTATTACATAACCTACAAATACACCAAGTTTTACCAAAATCGATCCATTAGTTTACGCGTGATACTCGTACATACATACATACAGACAGACAAAAAAAAATCGTACAAATATGCTCGGGTTCGAACCCGGGACTAATTGAACGCAGCATTAACAACTACGTCGATATAAGAATCTCATCCTAATATCGTTAGCTAATACCGCTAATCACATCACTAAACCTTCTAACATTTCGTTGACTTGTCATCCATCATAGTGATGGGACCGACCCATAAAACGTAACAAAACACATCCACCGCATTAATTAAATAAACATTGTAGGCTGTGTGGTCGCAGAATTAAGCGCGTTACAATCACTCATTCTCGCAAAACTAGTTTCCAACACACACACACATACACACACGCGCGCACAACACAACGATATGCATCAACCTACCAAGTAATTATATGTTTACCAATAACGTACCGTTTCTGCTAATAGTGACGTGCAACAGTCGATATACGTATCGATAAAACCTAATTATCGATTTATTTTTCGATAATTTCGCGGACGTAAAATTGCGTTCAAAAGCGTGAATTTAATCGTAAATTGTTTATGTGATTGGACAATTTATGCCAAATATTTTTTTAATGACAGCGTTTTATACGAGTTGTCAAGCAAGTATTTATTGATTTTAAATTCCTATGTTATTATGTTGGTATTACTTTAAGTTATTATCCTATTAAATGCGTTAATTAAGTGGTTTGTCCGGTAAATTATTGACACGTTAAGATCTGGTTGCAACTATGTTGTATTTGTATCGCTGTGACTAACTTAAAAATAAAATTAATTACTACTAAAAAGTTACAATGTTTTTTACAACAATTTACTTCTAAGTTAGCTTACTCCCTTATATTAAGAGAAACTGTACACAGTATTTAATTTTCTTCTCTTTTTAAATTCCTGCATCGACATAAAATTGCATATTTTTTCTTTATCATTAAAACAATAATAACTTAATTTTTACATATTTTTACATTTTGCGCTCGATTATTATCTATATAAACACTAATTTTATTCACCACTGCCTTATAACAACAAATCTCTACATCTACATTCCAATAAACATGCACAAACTTACATCGATATTACCCGTCATTTATCGATACCCAGCGTCACACAGTACATCCCTAGTGCGCCGGCGCACGTACAGGCGCGTTATCACAGTAATGACAGATCTCAGACGGACGCAACGTACAAACACCGCGAGCGGTTTATTTTAACCAGCTCAGAAATACTTTGAAATATACGTAATAATATAATATTACCTACTTCTTCATCTATACATCCATGCAACTAAGTAAAATTGAAGTGTCGTACGAAATTTAAAATCATGAATCCTAATTTCATTCATACAAATTACCCATTATTTTGCAGTCTTCACAATATTTTTTATAGCTGCTCCTTTCCTATTCATCTTAGTATGATGTTATATGTATAGCCTATACTCCTATAGCCTTCCTTGATAAATGGACTATCTTACACTAAAGGATTGTTCCTGAGATTAGCGCGTTCAAACAAACTCTTCAGTTTTATATTATCAGTATAGATCTTAGATGAATACTAAGTACTAAGTACTAAGCTATCATAAAATGGAAGACTTAACTGGTTGTTATGATTCATGAACCTACAATCAATTGTCTTTCTTAATATCCGGTCAGCTGATATTTATAACTAAGTACATTATCATAATCTAGCTTTCAACCTAACCCATGTAATTGAATTAATACGTATTTATTTCGTCCCTCAAAAACTAAATAATTTCAATTACATAAAATGTACCTAACTAGTGCTAAATAATAGAAAAAAAAGTCGAAAGCTGAAAATATTTTTTGGGGTATAATAAGCGTAATAAAAATACATCGTCGCTCATACAATAAAGACGACTATGACATCACTATAGAAATTCCGTCAAACAATTTGAACTGTAGAACATGCCAAACATTGATATACAAAAATACGAATATACGATCTTAAAACAATACCCTGCTTCTAAGGCAGGGGGTTAAAAAACTAAGTAAGGTAAGGTGGAGTAAGACTAACACACGGGGCAAGACTAAACACTGTCTATTACCTCGATACGTATAGCTTAAATACGAAATTCTTCCAGTCTGTAAGATAGGACAAACGTAAATGTTCTCGGCTAAAACACACACATGTCGTTTCTTCAAGTGCATATCGAGATAATAGACAGTGGTAGTCTTGCCCCGTATGTTAGTCTTACCCCACCTTACCTTATATTATATATGTTACATGATGTAAACAAAGGTAGATACGGATCTCAGTCTGACATAATCCGACTTTTCAAGGATTTTGTTGTATAAAACAGTACGGCGATCGTGTATAGAATTTTCTCACGTAGGTTAAGAATACCTATAAATTTTAATGCTATGGATCTAGGATAATAATCAATATCTCAGATGCAGCCGTATATTTTGTGTTGTAATTAAATCTAGACTGTGATTAGATGTGATTGGGGCCGTTGAAGTATTACGTCAGCCCTAGATGGTCAGCAGTTTAAGATTTTACATATAATATGACAAACACTATCAATAAAACTTTAAAACCAGTGTAAATTGATGATTTTTTTTCAAATAAAAAATAAAAATAAATAATAATCATTAAAAGAAACATGCA
>LGAG01028707.1:178168-209387 GCA_001278395.1 Lerema accius
TGCAATTTATAAATAAGCAATTTGAAAATCAAGTGCCTATTACAATTTTATTACTCATAAACATGGCTAAGATACGACATGTTGCTAAGGTGTTAAATGTAGGAAAATTGTCTACTGATTTTAATTATATCGATATTATTTATTATCGATATGTCGACATACAACATCACCACAATAACGCCGCCCTTGCTCCGTCTACGAACACGCACCCCATAGATACACCACGTAAATATAATATACTATATTCTGTAGTATACAATATGGAATTTAACTTCAGACTTTATTACGATACGGAAATACATTTATATCGTGTAGTACCTTTATTATGTAGTAGTATCTCACTAACACGTGTCACTAACAGGAGCTACTAACCAACTAACAGTCCTACAGTCCTCCTCTATTTGTCAACGTCCATGGACAATAGATGGTGGCACTGACAGCTCGATTGATATTCTAATAAAAAAGATAATTTAAAATCGACACAAGCCTTCCCTTTAAGCGTATAAAATATAACTTGTCAATTAAATCTCGCCTGTTAATAGCAACGCGAAGATAATTGTCGTAACATAATAATTACATTATTATTGTAACAGATCTCTATCTATACAAGTTTATTGCATACGAAGTCATCGTATTATAACGTCAAACTGATTTGTCGCTGAAATCGATTAGATTAATGGATTAAGAATTGAATTTTTTATGCTTTGTGTACATGATACCTATTGTAATTATGGTTTCTGATAGGTATTGTGTTGATTACTTACAATTATATTTTTTGTTATTCCTTTCAAGCAGACTTGTTTTAAATCGAGATTATTTTCTATTTACTTCTTCAACATTAATACTAATTAATGAAGAAAAAATACGTAACATGTAAAATCCAATGATTTAATAGGTACCTATTGTCTATTGAAACTTAAGAAGATTTTATTGTATCTATGTACCTAAAATATTTTTAATTTTAATTAAATTATTCATAATTGTAAATTTTGACGTTGAAGTTACTTAATTGAGCCATTAGTTATTAAGACGAAATAATAGATTTGAATTTGTATTAGCACTTTAATGCTACACATTTGTCTGAACCTTCTAGAAACCTCTAACCTTCGATCTTCTTTCTAGGTGAAGATCTGGTTCCAGAACAGACGTAGCAAGTACAAGAAGATGATGAAAGCCGCCCAGGTGGGCGCCCCGCCGCCCAGCCTAGGTCTCCCGCCCGGCAGTCCGCCCAACAACAATCAACTTCTCCATGGTAACATAACCATAAACAACCCATAACTGTCTTACTTGGGTCTCTCACATTGTGACGGTACAGATCATAGTCCAACACACCCATAACTGTCCCACTGCTGGGCTCGGGTCTCCTCTCACCATGTGAATGGAACATGCCATAGTTTGGGTTATAGCATGCCAGAGAAATGGACATACGTACATACTTTCGAATAATAAAATAATAGGGAAACAAAAACCCTACTGCTTCAAATCTTTATTGAAGGTTAGTCGTGTCATAACAAAATTGTATGGTCTATTACAAATACAATGAAATCTTAAATGTTAAAATTTGTCAAACCTTTTCGCTGTAGAGCATACGAAAAAATGGAAATACATACTTTAAGAAACGGTCAAACTATAATTAATAATAATAATTAATAATAGGTACAAAAATTAAAGCACTATTTCTCCATAATTCACCAACTATTTTTCCCACAGGTGGGGGCGGTTCTTCCAGCGGTTCCCAGCATTCCCCTTCAGCCTACCAGTCTGGGCCCACGCAGCCCCACTCGCCCACGCCCAGCTCCACGCCAGTCTCTGAGCTGTCCCCGGGACTGTCCCCCACTGGGACACCCTGGGACGTCAAGCAACCCCCACAACCGTCTTGGGACGTAAAGGTTGGATATGTAAGAGAAATTATATAACTTAATCTTTATAATTAAATAGAATTCCGGATAGATTTTGTTTTGCTACATAATTTTTATCTTACATTAAATTTTCATATACCTTTAGTAAATGCTCATTATATTGAACAACATTTGCTATGACAGCGATTCTATAACTCTAATTGTTTGGCTAGTTCCTTGCAGTATCATCATTAAAATACCACTTTACAATTTGATTTTTTATTTAAACATAGTGGCTTTAAACACATTTCGTTCGATAACTTTATTTTGTACTAGAAGTCGCCGGCGGCTCCGCCCGCGTAATTTTCCCGTTTCTGGAATATCTTTTTTTGCTGCTCCTCTGCTATTCATCATAGCGTGATGTTATATAGCCTATATATTTCCTCGATAAATGGACTATCTAACACTGAAAGAATTTTTCAAATCGGTCCAGTAGTTCCTGAGATTAGCGCGTTCAAACAAACAAACAAACTCTTCAGCTTTATATATTAGTATAGATATAGATTTCAATACCTCAGTAGCCTTGAAGGCAATTTAGTTTTATCAGCAAATTTTGTTACAGCCGACGGCGGGACGGTCTCCTGACGGAACGTCATGTGACGTGAAGCCTCCCCACCAGCAGTCATGGGACCCCAGGGTCGGATATGTAAGTATACCATCACTAAGTCAATAGACATTATAGTCTGACGACCCCATAGCCTCGTTGGTAGTGACCCTGCCTGCGAAGCGAGGGGTCCCGGGTTCGATTCCCGGTCACCAGATATTTATGTGACAGATAAATGTTTGTTCTCGGGTCATGTGTGTTAGTGATGTTATTAGTGTAGTCCATGTCACCCGCGACACAGGGAATACTACTGTGGGGGTATGAGTGTGTTAGCGTTAGACTTTATATCTATATTATAGAGAAGCTATACAAAATTATATAGCCTATGTGACTCTAACGATGGAGACAAATCCAATGACACCTTACATGTTGAAATCTGTCAAGCCATTTCGTCTGTAGAGCGTGCCAAAGAAATTGCAAACATACAATTCAAAAACGTTACTCTTCTCATAGCGCTTTCAAGTAATTAATAATACTATTATTAATTAAAACCATTCAAGTATAATAAAAAATTTTTTTCTTCATTACTTGCGATGACATACAAATTAGTTCATTTAATCTTTCAGTTATTAAATTACATTAATTTAATACATTTACAATCAAGTCGTAAAGTAATTCAGCTAAACGCAGGGTAGGGCGGTCGCACCTGTACTCGTATCTATATAAAAGATGTTATGTCTGTCCGTCACGCAACGCTTCTAACTTTGATGACAATTAATTTCATTTGCTTTGAGTGCAGTGTTATCTTTCTGGAATGAAATCTAGAAAAAATACCAACGTTGATATGAGTAATATTATCCTATTATCCAAAAATAGTATCGAGAAATATCAATATTTCTAAAGATCCTTGGATAATTTTGTTTAGGTGTCATGAGATTAAGATAAAATTTGACACAGATAGACCAAATCCAGAAATAAGAACAGCATAGATTTAATCGTGATTGTACGTTTTTTTTTATTATTATCTTAATATTAATTATAATTAGCTATTAGGTAATTATTAATTTGGCTTGGTGAAACTCAACATATTTTACATTATTCCTTTGCCCATAAAATTGCCTGAACATCAAGAAAATCTATACCTTAAAGAGTAAACATAAAACGATATAAAACGAATTAAATATATAAAATATTGTATTTATATTATGCTAAAAATATGTAGCTAAAGATTATTTATGTATCTACTATAATACAGGTACCTACTCAACAATTAGACCTACTCCAAGAACAATCATCTGCCTCTAAAGACCTTTGCAGTTTAAAGGGTTATTTAATAATAGTTTATTAATTTCTCTTCTTATTAAAATCTTGTAACCACAGAAAAAAAATAATAGACAGAGCGATCATAAATTATTACGACTTAATAAGTGACACACAAATATCTGTCATTTACTCGCCGTATACTATTCAGCAGCCGGCTTTCGACCGTCCCTCACTTTTGGCCTGGAAGCCCACATCTATTATTTTTATGGGTTATGACTTACCTACCATTTGTCTCCGCCAGGGCGCGCCCCCCGGCCCCTGGGACATGAAGGGCGCGCACAGCCATCCGCTGCATCATCAGACGGCGCCACAGCCGCACCCGCCCTACGTGCCGCAGTACTCCTGGTACCAGGCCGACGCCAACCCTGGACTACTCACGTGAGTATCACTACCACAAATACCACAATAGATTAACAGTAAAACTCGAACAACCCACATATAGTCGTGTTGTACAGAGCCTATAACCAAAAGCCTTTTCTTTTGAACGCTCACGCCAAACGCTATGTAAAAATGTATGGGAATGACATAAACGACACCATTTTTTTACGCCTAATGGCATACTAATACATTCTTAGATAGCGTTTAGCGTGAGTAGCGTGAGCGTTCGAAGGAAAGAACATTTGGATATAGGGTCAGTTACGGATTTCGGTTCGGTTTCGGTTTTGTTTTAGAAAATCGTTAAGATGTGTAGAAAATTGTTAAGAGTTTTACTTCTGTTAGTCTCTCTAGATTGTGTTACTACCCTAACAAATAAGAAAAACAAAATACAAATCGTTGCGGTTAGACCGCCATCGTGTATGAATTGAAGCAGTCGCTTCACGAAGCACGACGGCTGCTTCAAGCCCGCAGTGAGCTTCAGCTTGCTTCAAGCTCGTCTTTGCCCAACTTAAGTTATTGTCGAAGTTAAGCAATAGCAAAATCGGTTGAAATATGCATGATAACATTTTATGGCAAAAAATTTCTTCAACACGTTAAGCTGTCGATCCTGGTTGTTATCGTTAAGTTATGTCGGAGGTTTGCACGCGATATAAAAAACTCCAACGATTTGTCACTAGCTGTTTCCATCCTCACTACACTCTATGCTTCCTCTATATAAGAGACCTATAAATACGCCCTGTGGTTGGACAATAAAAGGACATATCGGAGTACTTATATATTTTACACTCACTTAGGGTTTAATCTAACGTAAGCACCCAGTAAAACAGACTGTTGTTTATTTTAAATGACAACGTAATTAGTTAAAAATTTAAAGAATGGTGCATTAACCCTTGTAAAACTCATTATTAATTATCATCTATAATTATAATTAATAGTAACTGTAATTCGCAGTGAAAACGGCCTAGCGTTATTTCACCGGATGGGGCTAAGAAGTCAGTTCTTGGGGTCGAATGAACAACATAACTACGACAGCTGAGGACTTCGTTGTTTAGACATTCTTTCAGTTAGAGATGATTACAATTAATCAACTTATCTTTGAAGCTCGGGCATTGCGTTAAAAGATGTTGAAATTGAATTTAGATCTTACAAATGTGTCTATTGAGCGACGTATTGTAGCTTACAATTTTTGTAAGCAACGCAACATTATTCTAAATTTCAATGGAAGCTCAAATGTTTTTAAAACTCCTCGCGAACTATTGATTTGTGTAGATAAATCAAAAATATTGGAAGTTGTACCGAATTTCATTATGATTCTTCTTATTCAGCATGAACCCTTTTAACGTAATGCTCTAAGCTGTAAAAGCCAAATTCATTTAGAATTTACCCTAAAATTTTACACTGTTTTGATAACAATTTCTCTGTAAAATGTAAGAACTAAAATCGCTAGCTAAACCGTGTGTTTTAATTGATTTTTTTGTATAAAATACCTATTATTTTTCACAAATATTAAAAAAGGCTTTTTCTCACACAATATTATTATATTTAATTTATAATAAAAACTATTTAAGCACTTGTGTTTCTAGATTATTTAAAAATACGATGTTTTTATCACCAACAATGCAAGGAGAAATATTAATTAGATACATAGGTCGTTACTCAATGTGTAAAATTAACGAATAAACAATTTCATAAAATATACCTAGTTCATCATACTGCTCAATCTTCGTAGTTATTTGACAGTTTTTATACAAAATAAATGTATATTATTGACATATTAATGTATTATTAAATTATTAGCAGGTACACACTTTCTATACATATTATTGTGATACAATAGTTCCTCAAACACACATTGTGTCAAGTTTACTGTAGAAATAAAATATGGTTATACCTTTATTACAAAAATTAGAATGCTAGAAAATAATTTAAATACGACGCAGGCAGACAAATATTATTTGCAAACAGTAAATCTAGTTTCCTACGTAAATGTAAATATTTTACTAAGGTACTTCTTAAAAAAGCTATAGCTTTTGGGTTTAAGGTACAATTTTACTGTTTTCGGTATCTTATGTTTTAATATTATCTACTCATTAATTATTCTTGTAGCAAAGAAACTTCACAAAAAATAATTAATAACGTTGTAATAAAGGTGTAACTATTTTTTTACAGATGATGGTCGGTTGTAAATTATTTGTTGATATTTATGTTAAGTTAAAATAAAAAATCTGGCTGTGTGTTTGTCCGGGAACAAAAAAACTTCAAAATCATTGGCATGCAATAAATACCAAATTAAAAAATATTATTTCATATAATTATGAATTATTAATTGGTTTTTAGTGATTCATTATTAATATAAAAATTGTTTGTCAACAGGGTTTGGCCTGCCGTCTAACAGCCTTCGGACAAACATACAGAAAGACAAATTTTAATAAATGCAAGTATAACACTTAAAATGGCGGATTTGCGAGCGACTAATCGCATTATAACAATTGTATCGGCACAACCAACTTTATTATTAAGAGAATTATTTAATAGAATTAATGAATGTACATTTTAAAGTTACTATAAATAATAAAATAAGGTGTAATTGTTATAAATGGTTACTGTAAATGTTAGTTTTGATTGAATGAAATGAGATTTGTTCGAAATGGGTGACCGTCGTTTTATTCCATTCCTTTACATTCCTTTAGTTTTGTTTGCCAATCAATCAATGAAGACTGATTACCTTCAGCATTAACATTGACTTTTCCAACAGAATATTTTTTCTCAAATATAATTCCAATATTATTTCGAATCTAAACTTAAACATTGAAATAGAAAACAAAAACAGAAAGACATCCCCAATTTTTCCACGGTCACCTACATCGAACAGATCTTTACGACAGACGGAGGGTTGAGAGTCAACGACACGCGACACACCGACCAATCACAGAGCTGCAAGATAAAATAACGCTCTCTGATTGGCGGCTACGTCGCGTGACGTTGCTAACCCTCAAGCTACTGAGCGGTTATTTGTGACAATCTGTTGACCTAATATTACGAATTATTACTGGTTCATAAATTCCCGTATGCAATAAAATGTATTATCTTTTTGTATATACTTGTAAAAATTGTTATTGGCATAATAGCAAAACTGTTTTATACTTATAGTTTTTTTTGTATACGCTAATTGAAATTAAATTTGGAATGTATTTGTAAAATGATTTTACAATGATCTGGGATAGCCCCTCGATTTCTGTAAAGAAATTTATAAAATTATATTATTAAGCCTTAAACAATAAACCTATTCTATTTATTTAGCTTAATTAATAAATTAATAAAACAAAGGGGATACACAAACCAGTCTGTTGTGATAAATAATTTTAAGTTTCTTAGATATTTTCTTAAATGTATTTATTACTTTGTGTGCAAAAAATATGTTGTGAAAGCAAATTTATTAAACACTTATATTTTTTTCTTTTTAATTGCAATCTGATTTCAAGTGTAATAATATTGTAGACTATTCGACACGTGAATTATAGTACTGTTATTATAGTACCTAATATTATTATTTTTTCAATTTCTTTTGAATTACATAAAAAATAAAAACTTAGTTTATAAAATATTAATCTTGGTTTTAATATTAAACCTAATTAAAACTATAAATATGTTTCGATTATAATGATTATTTCCGTCTATTATATAAATATGTATTATTATGTATGATAATAATAGTACCTATTAATAAAATTCGTGCAAGAATAGACTATAGTACTTATTTAAATCTATAAATGGGTCTCTACGGGAAGATAATATTGTACATACTGTTTGTAATATATAGAGGAATAAACTATACATATAAATATAGATAGATAGAATAATTACTTTATAATTACAGTGTATTATATAAGGAAAGTGGAAATAAGAAAAAAAGTGAATTAATTTCTTTTGTCAAATAAAAAAATGTTTAAAAGATATATTGTGTTTTATTCCTTTTTTGGACTCGTTTTCTTTAAATACAGAGAAAAATTTTCATAAACAAACATTGATTTTTTTATTTTTAACTGATAAACTTTGCACATAGTTCTTATCTTTCAAATGGTATATTTCAAATGTATTCGTGAATTTCTCATAGGACTAAATGTCAATTAATTCTAAATAAGAGCGAGAAAACACTTACACTCAGTCATATGAATCACATGATGGTCAGTGGTCAACTTTGCTATCGTACATCAGGATTCAAGATATTAACCTAGTTGTATCGTTCTCGTATTTGGCCAAATTCTCGCCTGCCACAGCAGGGACGGATGACAGATAATTTTATCTGTCTTGCCGGCACACTTGTCATCGATCTGTCTGTTGATCGAGGTCGTACAAAATCGTTAATGGCGCGTGCGCATAGAAAATTCGCATCGAACAATCTATCTCCAAAACGCTTCATCATCACGGGTGGAAAATCATCGAGGCCTTCACAACAGCACCCAAGGTAAGTGCCGTGCATATACCTGACATGTCGTGGCCTATCTGGACCAAAATTCTCGTACATCGGTGGACTGTAAATCAAGCGGTCCAACCCAGGGTAGCGTGAAAGTCATTCTCGTTCCCAAGGGAATGCGTACGCTACACTAGTAATGAATCATAACACTGCTTAGAAATATAAGTGAATTACATTTCTTTGATCTCATAGAAAGAGGCGATATGTCAGTGAAAAACACATGTCAATAAGGAAGGCAACATAATTTTTTTAAAGGATTTTAAAAATATTATTTTTAGAACAAGATTTTATCACAGTACATTCTACTAAATAAAAAGTGATATAGTCTACCTACTAGAAGGCACTGTGTTGGAGAATACAGATAAACAAACACACACTCAGACCGAGAACAAAAGTTTAAATACACTTCTGCTGTACTGGCAGCCTAGCATAGTAACTATTGACATACGGATCTACGACGTACAAACTTAAATATGGCGCATAAATAAATAAATGAATTAGATGATAAGGGCCTAACGACTTCCAAAATAAGTTTTCTATAATTTTTATATGCTATTTAATAATTAATAATTCCCCTTAAATAATAATGAATATATTTCATATGGAATTAAAAATTAATTCTAGAAAAATGCATCGACGTCTGATAACATAGGCTTGAATAGAACTCACAAAATAGACTTGCAATGAGTATTCTCACACATCTTAAAGCTGAAGAAATACATTATAGTAGTAAGTACTTTCTAAATTTTTTGTAATTTTACACACACATAAGACACAAAAGACAAAAGACACAAAAGTCGCTTGATAACAAACTTACATTATATCCTCCAGACATCCCTCCTTAGGAATGGCTACTGATGCTTACCTATTTACTCACCACAATACATTAAATTACAAACTGTACTTACATAAGAAAACTATGCGTTAACACATGTAACATAGTGTTTTTAGGTATTAATGAATGCCAAAGTATATAATTTGCTGGGTCATAAAAACAAGGGGAAGGGGACAAAAACCGTCTGGTAACATGTCACCGAAGGTACTAATTTTTACATCAATATGTCAAAGTTATTACAAGCACGCAAATTACATCTGCTTATTGGCTTTAAGACTAACTCGATAGTAATTAAGTTTAATTCGCTTGATGCGACAACTGTCACTGTGGAGGGAAACCTGTTTTTTCGAAAGGTTTTCTTTGAAGTTTGCTTTAATCCTCACTTTAATAATTTATTTTTCTTTTTATTATTGTAATAGGTATATCTTACGATATGACATAGGTATGTAATTTTCTTAGTGTATTAGATAGGTAGTTACAATGTCGATCCTTGCATCTTTGGCTAGATGGTAAAAGTTCTTTTAGTTGTTATATTTTAATAATAAATATAGAACTTATGCAGGAACTTACACAGGAAACTAAATAAATACACTCTTAACAATAAAGCTTCTAACACTATTCAACATTATTATATTCTAGTTTTTAATTTCTATATAACCTATATACAATAATTAATAATCATCATCTAACCCTATAATTAATAATACACATTATTAATCTACCGATAAAAAGGCCGCGATCCTTTCAGATAATTCCGTTAATACTATTGCAACCTAATTAAATATGTTTGTCAGTAAAATTAAAACTGTACAAACGGCTCGTATAAGGAGGTATACAAAAACAAAAATCCCTTTGCCTGGACGCCGCAGTGTAAAAACGACGTAACATCAAACATCTGCGCAACGTTTCAATACACATAATTGACTACCAATCGCCATTTTAATTACAGATGCGACGTTTTTCGCGGGACCGAAAGGATGGGACGTGGGCCTCGGATAAATTGATATAATCAATTAAAAACATTTAAGTTCGCGCTGAATCTTAAGGGTTTTCAGAGGTTTTTGGTGATGAGTAGGAATAGTGTCGGTTGATGTTATTGCTGGTAGGTTCTCAAAGTTTATGTTTTCATTTGGTTTAGTCTCCGTTTTACATAAAATAAGTTGATGCTTGACAAAAATCTCTTTTAATGATTAATAATTGGTCTATTGAGATCACTAAGATGGTGAGCGTGCCTACCAACTTATAATATTATATTCACTCTTGGCTTGAAGACATTCATAATTCCATAGTTGTTTAATTAAGCTGACTCCTACTTAAAAATTATAACAAAATGATCCATTATCACAATTACTACACACCATCGCCGAAAGCCAAGAGCGTAGTAAGAATTTTCCCTTTGAATTTGTTTACTCTTTCGAACTACGGTGAAGACACTTTCACAATGAAAACCAATTCAATGACACCTCATAAGTTATAAGCCGTTAAGCTATTTAGGCTTTAGAATGTAAAATAAATAGATAAAGATATAATGCAATATACCTACAGAAAAAAAATACCTCTTTCTGTCGTAGTCGTGTAAAAATAACTAGGTACAAACTAATTCACCGCCACCATTCGCTACAGATACCATAAAAGTACAAAATTAAATATTTATCACTCAATTTGCATAAAAAACTACGCTCGAATCCTTGGAAGTTTGAGAAACTGGGAATTAAATGGAGGGATCCGCGGAATCTCGTCCTACGATGGTGGAGACATGCAAATTTCATCCTGTGAGCGGGTGGTAATGGGTTTTTAACACAAAAACCTAATTACTTTACAAGTTCCTCGAAGAATCTTGGTACTTGAAACAATTATTCATTTGTTGTACCTACTGCAATGTTTTAAAAGGGTTGGTTTGTTTAGTAATCCTGAATAAACAGGGATTGGGAATCTTTAACGAAATCATTACGTATCTTAGTAATAAGGAAATTTCATTTGTTACTTAGGTATTGACTTTTACACCTAATAGGACGTGATAACATCATGTGATCGGTATATGCAATTCTACTGATAAGAAACAAAATCTTACCCTGACACGCTTTTTCGTTAGTTTTAATAAAAAAATAGATTCTGAGCTGCAATATAATTAATACACAAGTCCCAATACTGCATAGATGATTTATTAATTATCATTTATTAATTTTACGGGATAATAATTAATTAATTTTAATGAATAATAGGGAAAGTTAAATTCGACTCAAAAATCAGTCATTTTCAAAACTCAAAACAAATATTTCAGTCATTTGAAATTAGAATTCTTTCACAAAACTCGTTTCCGAAATATAGTGAAGAGGACGAAAAAACGAAGGAGAAAGTCCATTACTAATAAATAAATAAGAAATTAAAACAATTAACCTCAAATGAACCCACAACACAACATCTTACTCAAGACAGATGTTAAAAGCAAAAAGGGAATTCTTTTTAATTCTTTGTTACAGCTTTTAAAAGGTCCCTCTTTGAAAGACTTTTATTATTTTTTAAAAGGGTTCCGTGGGCGGGGACTTCCGCTTTTATTAATAGTTTTGGGGCGCGTTCGTTCTATTTTTTAGCTTTTTTACACCGAATGTGACATTTGATGTGTGATGTGCGTCGTGCATATGTTATTTTTTTATGTGCAAATGTGTACTATTGTGAAATAACTGTATACTGACAGATCAGCTTACATTAGGGATTATTAAACATTATATTTTTGGCGAATTTCCCGGCTTATTGTAAACTTAAATAACCAAAGCTTACAGAGGTTTAAATATAGAATAGAGTCCATTTCTTAACATGTCCTAATTATCACCCAGTTTTGCGTAAACCTTGTAACGGAAACACATTTTTTATTTATTCACATTTCTCCAGTAATGTTTAAGTGATTTCATCGCTTCAATATCACATAATAATTATGCTTAAATATTCACAGCTGTTTGAAAATCATTGCTTTCGTTTTAAAAATAAAACAAGTTAAAAGTTAGTTAAAGGTAAGGAACTTAAACAAGCTTTAAACATAGCTGAAATGACAATATTATACAGTACCTAAAAGCTTCATAAAAGTAGGTATGTTAGATTAGGTCCTTTATTACAACGAATACGGTTTTACGTGACGTGAGAATTTCTCACTTTCAAACAGAGTCAAAAAGAAAATATATAAAAAAAAAATAACAAATTAAAAAATATGGGGAAAGTAGTAAAAGAAAAAAATAAACTAATCTCTTATCCCATTAGAATCCTAAAGTCATTCTAAATTGTAGTAGACATAAAAGAATATTACCTAAAATCAAAACCACAGTTAATCTTATACCAGTTTTAAATAAATAAAACTTGATTTAAAACATCAAAAACGTTAAAATGAACAAAATAATCGTTCAACGTGCCAATTTAAGTATCGTATTATGTCGCGTGCCAGCATTGAAAACGGAATTATTTGTGTTTGTCCAAATCTTAATTTCATAGTATTGAGTTTCATAATTGAGGAGCTATTGTACGGCCGTGTTACAACGGTAACGTAGTGTGAACAATACCTAACATTTTATGAATAACGCTAAGTTTTGGCGCGGGGCCAACTTATTTTATTTAAATATTATTAAAACTAATATCATAAAGAAGTAATATTTTTTTGTTTGTTTGTTTGTATTGAATAGGCTCAATAACTACTGGACCGATTTCAAAAATTCTTTCACCATTGGAAAGCTACGTTATCTACGAGTAACATAGGCTATATATTATTTTAAAAAAAATAGGGGTCCGTAAGATATTTAGGTTTTTTTGAACCCAAGGTGTAAAAAACCATCCAAATACAGCCATGTTGAAAAAACATACAACACGTGTAGTAGTCATTTATTTTAACCTAAAATATACACCGAAGCGAAGCGAGGGCGGGTCCTCTAGTATTATAATAAATATAAGGTGTTACCACCTGGTTAGGTACCTAGTTAAGTGTTTAGAAGATATTTTGTGGTATTTGCACGCAGCGTTCATGTACCTATTAAGTAACGCAACTTTTAAAGATTTTTGATCCCCTCCTCCTGTAACGTTATTCTGTAAACGTTACGTTATTACTGTATAGGGTTTAGGATCACTTTAGCCAACCAAGTTTAAATTCGCCGCCACAATCACAACATCGATTGGCACTACTGTCAGTCAAGTGACAGTGACATTTTCAACGAGACTGTCAGCGCGCTGTGACGGAAGAAAGTGAAGAAAAAAGTCGACCATGATATTTTTTTTAAACTAGCTTAACGCCGACCGGCACGTGATTCTAATTGTGAATAATATCTCAGCCCAATTCGTGCACAACAAAAGGCCTTTAAATCAATGTGCAGTGACAGTGTAAGACATCATTGACCGTAAGTCCCTTTTTTTCCTTCATCTTATATCTTTTAGCCTGTAAACTCGCCGGGAATATTCGTAACAGTTACGTAACACCTTTTTTACCTAAAAATATTTGAACGGTACCCTTAGCTATACCTCGTTTTTTTCGTCGTGATATAAAAAGTAAACAATCTTGACACTACTTTTATTTATTTCATTAATTTTAAAAAATATTCAAAAGTATACAGAAATTTATTTTAACATTAAATTATTGTTCATTCTTTAGTTTTTTAAAATTAGTGTCTGTTTTATTTTTAAATCGATAATTACAACAAAAAGACAGTGTAAGATTGTTTACCTTTTATATCACGACGAAAAAAACGAGGTATAGTAATTTAGGTGCCCTTGAAATAAACCCTTTAGCTCATAGGTAGGTACACACTAGTATTCCTTGTGTTATAGGTGTCATGAACAACACTAATAGATGAATAACATACACACAGACAGACAACATAATTTATTGTTACACGTATCACTAACAGGTCCTACTAACCAACTAACAGTCGTACAGTCCTACTCTATGTTTGTGTGTGGCATTACCAGCTCGATTGATATTCTAATACCATAAAAAAAAAACTTTCGTCTCTCTGGGAATCGAATCCAGGACCAGAACGACAACCTAGCATAGTATAGCATAGTAATATAGCAATCGTCCACACGGATCGCCGTTATAAGGGCGATCTTAATAATCAGTCCTAATTAACTCCATTATTTAATCGGTAGGGGGCGCAGGGTGCCGGTAATTTTCCAATAAGCTACCCAGGGCGTAAACAACCCCTACAGAGAACGCGTGATTTAAATTATTTTATTAGGATTGGTTACCAGTACTTGGTTGTTAAGTATTTGTTATTTATTAGTTAAAATTACGCCGCGTGCGCAGAATTATCGCCGATTCGTTGTCAGGATTTTTTTAATTTATCTGTTGATAGATGATAAGTAGGTCTCTTTTAGTGTTTTGAAGTAAATAAGTATTTTTTTTTTATAATTAATTATACTGGTAAATGTTTTGAACTTCATTTGGAGGGTTAGTACTTTCTTAGGGGGTTGGACTTTTTAGGGGGGTTTGAACTTTATTAGAGGAGGTTGGACCTCTAGTCCCAAAGCACATACCTATGTATGGGCATCAATGAGGGAACAGGGGGGCAAAGAAGTAAAAAAAAACTTAAAAACAAATTTCTTTTCATTCATATTTTTAGCTTTTGCAAATTGACTGGCGAAGCTTTTACTACTTAGGTAGGTACTTATACGTTATGAACTTCAAAACTTTACTATTATAAAATATGATTTAAATTATGTGATAATCCCTACTAAGGAGACAAACGGCAAACAGACCAGAAGTGGCATTCACATTTCCTAATAATGGCAAACGGTTTTTGGATGCCACACCCAGGAAGAGAGGTATATTATTACACATTGTATTTGTTGGTTATTGTATACAAATCTTTGTACATTTTGAGATATCTAAGGTGTTTTATGGTGTCAGTTTTATGGGAACGTTGCCATGGTTTTAATTTTAAACGGTTTGGTTGACATCAGGTGCTTTAATAAATGTAGATGGTATGGAAATTTTTTTATTAAATTAATAAGAACATTATGCTTACTTAATATGTAAGTTCTCAGTTTTCGCTTTGCTTATTTCACATAAAAATAAGCAAGAAAGAGCTCACTTATACATAGGTACTTCGTTTATAGTAAATAAACCTTTATACACATAGATATTACGGCATACATAAATGAAACCCCATATCCCAGCGATTTTTGATCGTAAAATTCGTATTCAAATTGTTTCGTTCGTCTTAGCAACTAACAGCTTGCGTAAAGAACGTCAAAAACAATATAAAATACAGAACTTTTTAATTTATACCCAATAGTGGCAAATGTGACAGACGAACTTTAAAATGACTAGCTTTTGAACCGAATTTCTGTAAATAAATATCGGTTCATTTGAACAAACTTTTGTCGCATATAAATCTCTAGCGAAACTCAAACCTAACACTATATGACAAACCAATTAAATCCTCACCTTATACTAAAAAAATCCTGTTAAAAAATAAACCTTATTACAATAGCCACAGAATTCAATTTCGTAATACTAAGTATCAACGGTAGCCAATCTGTCAACGGGTTTATAACTCCTCATATAGTACAAACTTCGTCATTGTATTAAACAATACATAATGATACATAAAGGTATAAACACATCGGAGCGGGAATAATAAAACATTAGTGCCACTGCATTATAATGCTGCTTGTACAAAAAGATCAATCGACGGCTTAAAGCATAAGAGAAAGCGGTTTTATACAGCGATTTATAAAAAGCGAAGTCATAAATAATGTGTTTATCAAGTACACATGGATTTCTTTGTGTATAAGTACCTATATACGGAGACGGAGACACATAAATAAATTTAAAAAATGGGAATGACTGTAAATAACGTATTCTTGTAATTAAGATATTTGTAGTACTCTTTTAGAAATCATGATTTCATCTAAGAAAAAACTTAGACAATTGAAAAATGACATTACAAAATTAAATTCAAATTGGCTTGTAAACAAGTACCTACGTATTTTCTTTCTTTCTCATTGGCCGTCAACGTATCACTGATCACGTTAAATGATTCTTAGTCCAAGGTCCAATTCAATAATAACACCTCAAATTAAAATTCAAATCATTTATTCCGTCTTAGGAACTAATAGCTCACTTAACGAATGTCAAAACTTACAATATTAATGACATTACAAAAATTAAGAAAAGAAATTTTAAAAAAAGTTCCTAAAGTCTCGTTAGACTTTTAAAAATAATCTAATTTCTCAAAACTTGGACCAAACCTAAGCCCCTGTTCACACGACACCCGCAGCGCGCATTAGGCGATAAGCCGGCGCCCTGCTGTCTCTTTGTAACCCCGGCCTAATCGGGAATACTGGCAAGAGTGACATGACGGGAACTTTGGGTCCTGTAGGTATTTTAGTGGTCTAAATATACCCTTTATCGGGGGGAAAAGATACCGTAACCTTACGGTTGAGGGATATGTGGGATTTCTACCCACTAAATCCCTCCCTCCCCCTGGCAAGCATCCCCAAGAGACTGGGATCTCTTGTAAATGCATCTATGCCTCCACTACATAATACTTATTGGATTCATACTCTAGGTGGCGTAAGTGGCTAAAGCCATGCTTGATAGAGCCTCGTATGATGATTTTTAGTACCATTATTATTTAGTAGACTATTAAGGCGTCTAAAGAAAAGATCAATAAATACATAACACTAGTCACTCATAGCCCTCATTAGAATGCCCTGTGTTGTAGATGCTATTACCACACTAATTCTAGATAAAGGACATACAGTGACCAAACTAAAAATTAAAATATCTATTAGTCATTCAAATTTGTCTCTCTAACAATCGACAGGATCCAACATAGTAACTGTCAGAACGTAAAAAGATGAATGGATTGTCAAAAGATATGGAAGATTCAAGAGAAAATGTCGACAGCTGATACAGAAAAGTGGAACTGATTAAAGCGAAAGACCGGAAGAAATTAAACAAGTCAGAGCTGTGGTATTGGATAAGCTAGAGAAAGATGCTTCCAATATTATGTATTACCAAAAACTTTACTAAACAAATCAGTGTCGCGTTCGCAACGCCGCCCTAGCGTCGTAAAACCGAACTTAACGTAGCGGAAAAAATGCGCACAAACCCCAGGAAGCCTCGCGAACCCCAAAAGCCCCAACAAAAAGTGCGCAGCCTTTCCGCTTCTGTTCGGCAACATTAATTCTCTTTTGATGGACAGTTGATATATAGAAATGTGTTTTTTGTTGCTGACGAAATGAATCGCTCACCGAACGGGAAGCGCTGTGATTGTCGTGGGTTCCGCTTTGCGCTTGTTCGTTGTGCCCCTTTAGGGGGGTTAAGTTTGACCTTTTTTGGGGGTATAAACTTTTTTGGGGGGTATAAACTTCCCGACTACTTTTTTGGGGGCTTTAAGGCTCAAAAGTAAATACCTAGTAACTTTTGTAGTCAAGAAGTCTAATCCGCA
The DNA here is from genome assembly GCA_001278395.1 of Lerema accius. Classification (NCBI taxonomy): domain Eukaryota; kingdom Metazoa; phylum Arthropoda; class Insecta; order Lepidoptera; family Hesperiidae; genus Lerema; species Lerema accius. Next base: position 196,053 of record LGAG01028707.1, read on the forward strand.
GTTGGCAACGTGTTGGACTATGACCTGTACCCCTCACATTGTGAGAGGAGACCCAAGTCCAGCAGTGGGACATTTATAGCCTAGGATAGGACAGTATATTACCTCTCACTCTTAACGCTATAACTATGCTATCTCTTTTACCCATGAGTGAAAATTCGTCGTCTTCAATATCTCAATAGCTCCCCAACTAAGCACAAAGTGGAACCCACCAAATCAAGGTCATTTTTTATCTAAATTCAATATTAATAAAATGTTTGCGTTCAACAAGAAGCAGAGAAGTCGATCCCAAATTTGTAATGGACTCTGTTTTAAATGTGATTCCGGTCCTTAATTATCCATCCATCCATACGTACATACATACATCCATCCATAATAAGAATTCGTTTCGGTGCAGGATGTATGAGAAAACTTGTGTCAATCTAACGACGATCTATCCTTATATAAATAATAAATCCTTATATTAATCATACCTTATAGCCTAGTTGGTAGTGACCCTGCCAGCGAAGCGAGGGGTCCCGGGTTCGTTTCCCGGTCAGCAGATATCTATGTGACAGATAATTTGTTCTCGAGTCATGTGTTAGTGATGTGTTATTAGTGTTGTCGATGCCACCCGCGACACAGGGAATACCTACTACTGCGGGGGTATGAGTGTGTTAGCGTTTATCTAAGCGTATTTCGTCATCCACTGCTTCACATACTGACTGCTACAAGCAATCGCTTTAGGCTTGAAGCATAGATATGCAAGATTGGGAAACTAGAAAAAATACCTGAATGTTTAAATTTGGGGGTATCTATACTATAAAGCTGAAAAGTTTGTTTGAACGCGCTAATCTCAGGAACTACTGGACCGATTTGAAAAATTGTTTTAGTGTAAGATAGTCCATTTATCGAGGAAGGCTATAGGCTATACAACATCACGCTAAGATGAATAGGAAAGGAGCAGCAATAAAAAATGTTGCGAAAAGGCAAAATTACGCGGGCGAAGCCGGCGATTGCTGGTACGAGTATTTATTAATTAAAAAGCCTATTTTACTCTTACAATGGAAACGAATTCCATGACACCTTACATATTTAAATCCGTCAAGCTATTTATGCTGTAGAGCATGCCAAAGAAATGGACATACATACATACATACACTCGAAAAACATAACCCTCCTTGCGCCGCGCCGACAATTTAAAATAAACTAATTTTTTTACTGCAAAACGAAACCTGAAAATTTACGAATACCCGAAAATAGTTTTAAAACAACTACTTTTGGGTTTTACAACTTGTCAAGAGATGTCAAAGACGTATAATCGTCTACTTATGACAGATTTTGATGTGATCAACCCGCGGATGCCGCTATTGTGAACTAAAATGGGGTTTAACCCTTTGTACGTACTAAAATAGGTCAATGGGTACAAAGGACCAATATGTTGCTATTCAGACAGTTAGATTAACTAGTTGAATTATAGTAGCTAATATGAGTAGTCACTGTATTAGTAGTTATTTAGTGAGTTAGTTGTTTTATTAGTGGTTAAATTCGACGTCATTAAAAATTATTGGTCTTTCCGTAAGTAATCATATAGGTTTATATTTATACCCCCATTTTAACCCTATGACTATTCATAGGTCATAGACCCTTTTTAAGTCCTTTCTGTCTTGGTGTAGGTAAATGTGTGTTATCAATGGGTACCCAGAAAAAAAAACTACTTGTTACAAATTAGATAACATAGATAACTTATCAGATACTGATTAAATAATGACTAATTTTATTGTAATTAAGTGATTGTAATTTCTTTTTTATCCAAATTCAAATTCAAAATGGTTTATTGTGGACAGTAGGTACTTACCTAATAAAGATGTTACAATTATAGATCTATGAGTATGTTTAGCGCTACGTCCTGCCTACAAAGGCGAACAATATCTAAGAGATTATTTTTTTTAATATAATGTCAAAAATTCAAATTAAGAAGTTAAATGGTATGTTAATAACAATATATGATTTTAAATTTTTAAAGTTCCTAAGACGAAATAATACCTTTTTGAATTTGTGAATGTCATGTATTTATTATAAATCGGACCCAACGTACCTATTGGTAAATCAGCTTACCCTTATAGTCCTTTATTGTTTGGTAAATATTTGGTTCACATTGTTGACCCGGCCATGTATAATACGTTTTGACGGCGAACGGGTCACACTAGATGATTTTGTGACAACGAAATATTAATTTTCTCGCCTGTAATGAGGAAAGTTACCAGACAGGTAGGTATTACTTAAGCAAGGAGGGAAGTTTTTAATGCCTTATTTTGTTGTATAAGTAGGTATGAGTATGTTAATATACGAGTACATAGGTCCCCTGATATCCATCTCGTCATTTACGTTGTAGGTAAAACGTGCCAAAGAAATAAAAATATTCCATGACTTTCTAGCGTTGTTGGGTAAAAATAAAATCACCTAGTGTAACCCGCACAGGTAGCAAATGCTCTCAACAAAGGTGTTCACTGAAGCCGTCACTCTATTGTTGGCAACACATGCCATCCTGGACCCTCGTATGGGATATTTTGAGGTAAACCAGAAAAAACTGTATCAAATATGATACAGTAACTATAGTACAGAGGTATTGCAGACCAAAAAATATAATAGACTCAGTGTTCAGAACAAAAAAGGTAATTTTTTCCTTTTTTTATGATTTGACGTATGTCACCGAGCCCGGTCTGCCGAATGTACTGGGAACCGTTATCATAATATATAATTGATCTATAAGTTAATTAATTGTAATTATTCTTGAAAAATAAAGTCCTATTTTATCATTTGTTATTAATATTATGTTTGCTGTTCCGCTTGTTTGTTCCGAAAACTGCGTCTATATATTTTTGGTCTGTGACTATACACTCATATCCCCATAGTTAGATTTCCTTTGTCATAGGTGCTATGAATGTAGAAAGAGAAAAGAAATTAAATTTCTTTCTGCCTAGCTGGGATAATACTTCTGCGACCACTAACCAAAAAATCTACTAAGCAACAACAAAAGTGTTAAGTCGAAAAAATATAACGTTAGTAAGAAATGATAACGTTTCCTGGTAGGTACATTGCTCTGCAGGCTTCTCGGTGACATACGTCTAACCATAAAAAAATTTACCTCACATTTTTTTCTGAAGTTGAGTCTACCTATATACTTTTTGGTTGGAGATTGCGACGAACCTGTCAAGTTAGCCAGTGATAACAATTATTATATCGCCTAACAGTGGGACAAATCTAATTTTAATTATTACGTAGGCACACATTTATTAAAATTTGGCAAGTCTTCACTTCACTCACTTACAATTACATAAAAAATAGATTATTACGTACCCATTAATTTTAACAACATTCGGCAAATGTTTTATTTACAATAAATAAACAATCTTTCTGAGTTTATTTTTAATTAAAACATTCCCGCCAATTTCCGCATCCACAGACTAAAAAATCACTGGGTCTGCGTTGGTGATGCCCATTTATAAATACACTGACCACTTGCAGACGGATTAATCTTTTCATCTTCAAAATATAATGTAAGAATTATTGTAACTCCATAATACTAAACTGCATTGTATTTTTTTATAAACGGAAACTTGTCAAACGTTCAAGTGTCTATTGAAGTATAAACAGGTAGGATTTTTTATTTGTTTCTCCTATTTCTGGTTTTGAATTAAACTCGTGAGTTGATGTTCTTTTTCAATTTATTTGACTTCCGATTCTTTAATTACCTACTTGAATAGAAAATAGCCATGCATTTTGGAATTCATCATCACCATCACAATGAATAAGCGCGCGCGGTGGAGGAGGAAGCGCCGCCATTTTGAGGTTATTTTATGACGTAAATACATAAAAATATTTTATTTAAAAAATAACCTGTAACAATCGTATTCATACAACATATCCCTGTCCATGACACAACTATACCCAATTTTTATTTTATTTTAATTGCACTTATACGAGTATCACCGACCTGCTACTAAGAATTAAAAGTAATATAGATGAAAACTAAACAGGTGCTCTCAACTATTTTTAAACAGAATCTTAACAACTCTTCAGTAGCGACCTCTGTCGACCATTACACGATTTACCCATTTGTAAGTGCCATTCAAAATTACAATCGTATGAGACTCTTTGAAACATGCACGTAAGTTTATTTGCACTAAAACACGCAATAATCAACCTTAACTGCATTGTGATAAGAGAAAATGAAAAGCAAAATAAAGCTTGTCTAGTAGTCCAATCTGACAATTTTATCAATTCAACATTTTAGCTAAAATGAACCTTATTGCTTTTAAAATAAGGTTGATATGAACAGCATATGTATAGCAAGAGTGGTTTTTTAAAGGACCCTTAGTACAAGTGGTGGAATTGAAACCAATGTTGTTGACATCTGTTACGAATCTGATTCCTTCAAGGGCTTTTTTATTCGGTGATTCGATTGATATTGTAGTTTCTGAGTTTTTTATTTACATCTAAATCACGGACCTATTGTCACGGACCTTTGTCAGACGGAGTTAAAATAAAATTGAAAGTACTAGGTACTTTTTTAAAATTAGTTCAGTATATTAATAAGGTAATATAAGTAATATAAGTATAATGGACAATCGAAAATGAATAGTAGACATCTGTAGAAGTCTCCAAATCTATCAGTCTAAGTTATAAAAAGACACGATTAAATTAGGCTGTAAATTCTTTAGACTGCTCATTCATAGATGTTTCTAAAATATACTGATACAACTGCCGATAATAATTACATAAGTTTCGACGTCTACTAAGCCTTTTATAAGTAGAATTTCCAATAACACGGACCTCCAATGGGAATCACTTCTAACTGGACAGACCTCTAACAGACGGAGCCCAAATTTAAATTCATTTATTTATTTTCGTCTCAAAAACTTACACTTACTTTCACGAGAAACGTTACACAATATAGTTAAATCTATACTAATAATATAAAGCTGAAGAGTTTGTTTCTTTGAACGCGCTAATTTCAGGAACTACTGGACCGATTTGAAAAATTCATAAAGAGATTGATAGTCCATTTATCAAGGAAGGCTATAGGCTATATAACATCACGCTAAGATGAATAGGAAAGCAGCAATAAAATATATTGCGAAAACGGGAAAACGACGCAGACGGAGCCGCCGGCGATTGCTAGTTACATTATAAAATTGAAAGGACATACCTACGTACGCTCAAAAAATATAGCAATGTTGGGTAAATATCAAAGATTTTTGCATGAACTATGGTCTATGACCACGCGGATGGTAAGTACCATATGTCCTTCACCAGCTACCATCCTACCAAAAATCCCACTCTTGCCTAATTCCCTAGAATTGACTGTAATTGGGTCTTCCTCTCAATTTTACTGCACTTGAATCTTATTCAAACCAAAATCAACCCTATTGACTTTTGAACAAATCACAAAATCGTTCAACAACCCAACTGTCACTTACGACGTTTTTGAAATTCGAGCACCTGAGTACAGAATACATTGTCAGTAGATTATAGACTTTGTTTATGAGTAATAAGGTTGAGTTTAGATTGTGAATAGAATCGTACTATTTGACCCCGGTACAGGAAAAGGGGTTGAAGTCTTGATATCAATTCAATTTGATTGATTTAAGATGTTTGTTAGAAGATTTAAGTTCCTATCTATTTTAGTATCGTTTTAAAAAATCTTTGTACAAAGGCATTTCATAATAACACTCCGTGACAAAAAGTCTTTTCATAATATTTTATTAAAAAAAATGAAGATAGCAAACGGTCGAACTTTTGAGTATGTTTAGCCTTTAGCATGCTCTACAGTCGAAACTGCTTAACGAATTATAATTTAAGAAGTTACATTTGATATAAATAGCGCTCAAATAAAACATTGAGCTGTCAGATTTTTAATTCTCTTTTATTTATTGTTATACTAATTACATACATTATGTGACCTTTCCTAACCATAACCTATCTATAATAGGGTAAATTATTATCTTGAAGTTATTTACAGATAATAACCTAACTAATGTAGATAGTATATTCAAAAATAAAAGTAGTTTTTACTTCAATCATTAAAACATTACTTTGTCGGAATATTGTCACTGGAAAATGTATTCTTGAATGTAATACGACTAGTAACGCCATCTAGTTTTAAATTGCGAACTAAATAATTCAATATAGGCGCCATCTTGGAAATATTGATGTTACATTGTTTAGTGTAAAATTATACACATTGTTTTTTTTAAGAATATGTAGGTACTATCGATAACAAATTGTTTTATTAGTTTTTTTAGCCGACAGCTTATTTTATTTAGTATGATATACTTTTCTTTCATAAAGCCGATGATAATAAATAATTATCTGTCGAGACATTTAAAATAGTATCTAACTACATACCTTGAGTTTACTGTTATTTATTTTGTTTCGTAATGTAATGTTATTCAAATTATTACAGAATTTTAAATAGAAATATCGTAATTCCTAAATAGTCGGAATGTTGGTACCCTCGGACTACCTAATATTCTAGGATTAATTTAATTTCAAAGAACAGATTAGTTGCAGGTATTATAGTTATTAGTTAGTAGTGTATATATACTGAACCTAATTAATCCTGAGATAAGACATCGATTAAAATTAACAATTTTTATTAGGTACTTACTTAAGACAGTAAAACTTTGGATTTAGCTAAGTTAGCCGTTAGTACCTAAAGAATTAAGACGAAATAATTTCTATTTACGTTAGCATAACTTCAAGTTAGCCTAACTTACAGGTTAAAATTTACCACAAGGTTAAACCTCTACAATAACTAACTACAGTTGACAGAAACAGAGTGTCTTGAAAGTAGAGTAAGTACTTAAAGAGTCAAAAAGAGTAAAAGAGATAGCAAACAACTGTCCCTTTCGTGAACGAATGTCGTGTGTCAAATAGTCAACTCCCACGGTATTTCGACAGGGACGGATTTGGAAGATAATAAAACACTTCACTGTGATCAAAATTTGACAAAATACTGACTTGTATAGCAACGGGTATCAGTTATCGTGCGAGACAGTTCAATGGGTTCTGGGTTCGATTCCCAGCAGGGCAGATTTTATGTGACAGATAAATGTGTGTTCTCGGGTCATGTGTGTTAGTGATGTGTTATTAGTGTTGTCCATGCCACCCGCGACACAGGGAATACTACTGCGGGGGTATGAGTGTTTTAGCGTTTATTTATTTATTTATAGTCCTTTATAGGTAAATCCTAGAATTTAGTTCGGACTTTTACAGTAACATATTATTAATAAGGTAAGGTGGGGTAAGACTAACGCACGGGGCAAGACTAACACTGTCTATTATCTCGATATGCACTTGAAGAAACGATCTGTGTGTGTTTTAGCCGAGAACATTTACGTTTGTTCTATCTTACAGACTGGAAGAATTTCGTATTTAAGCTATACGTATTGAGATAATAGACAGTGTTAGTCTTGCCCCGTGTGTTAGTCTTACCCCACCTTACCTTATAAAATTAAAATTAATATTTTATAAGTTTAAATGAGGCCCTGTAGCAAGATATTTATGTCGCGACATTCTTCGCGTTTCGCTGCGTTTGGCGCACTGCGCTCACGACTATTCTTATAAAACTATCCACATTTTTATTTAAAAACTTCAAACCTACTTATTTTGAAGTATTTCTGTTAAAACACCTATATAATCTTTGTATGTTCTGTAAAGTTAAATTAGGTTAAACCAAGACTAGCAAAGGGTGTAACTTTTCGTTTAACTGGCTTACAGGTTTTACCACATTACTCCAATGTTATTTTAGTTAGTGACCAATATAAGAGACGGAAGTTAGGTATATGCAACTAGTACCTTTAATACTTCTTAATAACTCATTATAAAGTTAACGTGAATCAAATTGAAGTGACAAAAATGCAATCAAACAAACTCTCAAACATTTAGTTTGGCGTCAATCAAAATTTCAATTTATTACCCAACGCATAATTTGTTTGACAAACACGTTTAGCAGTCCTATGTGTTCTTGTATTAAAAATACGTTTATTGTTAAAATATATCTTAATACAAAGATAATCTGTATTTATGTTCGTATTAGCTAATCCTAGTCTTTGAGTCTTGAGAGCTCTTCCACCAAATGACTTATTCAAATACTAGTACTTTTAAACTTCACAACAATCGTATTACTTATATAAAAAATACCTATATTATAAATCTGTAATGTATAGACCCAGTCTTCAGTAAAAAAAAGTGAGGTAATTTTTTCTTTTTTTTACGATTCTTTATTCCTAAGACAGTCAATATATTTTTAGTCTGAGTTTTAATCCTAACTATTTTCGTAGTCGTACTAAAACAGTGGAATTAAAAAAAAATACGCTTAGAATAAATTTGAATTGCGTATTGTCCATATAAGGCTCTTTTGCCAAGGTTGTCGACTACTGTAAAGGCTATATTACGACAATAATATTGACCGACGGCTTTAAGTCTTAAAACATGAAACGCTCAAGTATTTTACCCTATTACCTCAGATGGAGGGTAATGTTTTCCAAGCGTATGTAAGTCAATTTCTTTAGCATGCTCTACAGTTAAACTCCTTGACGGATTTCAACATGTAATGTGTCATTGTATTCGTCTCAATTGTTAGAGTGACTTAGGCTTATATTTTTCTTATGTTGACGCTTTCAACAACCTTTTTAGTAGTCAGTATTTTTTGTTTTTCTATTAAGTAGGTACTAGTAGTTAGACGTAGTTACCTTATACTTGATGCATAACTCCGTCTATTACCTGGGTACTCCAAATTTGGCGATCGGCAGCTTAGAGGTCGTTGTACCTAATTGTTATCTTCTAATGACACACTCCTGACAGTTCTCCATACAGTTGTCAAAGGTGTGTGAAGTCTGACAATCCGCACTTGTACTATGGTGGACTATGACCTGTACTGTCAGAGGAGGTCTCGCCCAGCAGTGGGACAGTTATAATGATGATAGTTTTCATGGTCAAAATGTGTACAGAGCTAAGCTTTGTTTAAAACATGTGCTACGAACCTTTATTTCTTAATTTAAATTTTCACAATAACTTTTTTATGAATAGTCACAGCACACAGACAGATGGAAGGCTTAGTTAATAGACAGTCGACATTCACATCAACATCTTAAAGATAGAATAGAACGGGTCTATAGTCTATAGTTTGATATGAATTGCGGTCAAATATCGACCACAGAACAAGTCTAATGTAACTAATTACTCTTTCCCATTTAGTTAATAATAGATATACCTTATAGCGTAATTTGATTAGCTATTATACTTTTTACGCAGTAACGACGGACGTAATCTATTGATAATCCTTTTAAACCATTACCAAGAGCTCCATTTTTATTCTATTGATAATAAACATTGACAAAAAGACTGAGACATTTTTTATTACTAAAAGTTAGATTAGTAAAAACATTTTTAATAGTTATATCTGTTTAACATTGAGAAACTTTTAAGACGTAAACAATATAGGATCCTCGATTATTATCCTAATTATTTATTGATTCCAATATATTAAGTCCAAGGTACATTAAATTAATTACATTAGAAATAAAGTCACTCGTATTTGAAGCATCAATTTTATTTTTAGCATAATTTCATAAAATTAAAACTTCTTTATAAATGCAATATTCGTATTTTAAATATCCGTTCTTTTTAAATTACGAGCTATATTGCCTATAATACTGTCACAGCATATCGTTGGTCAACAACACCAATATCAATATTATCAACGTCAATATAAATATTAACAACACCATTAATATCATTACAATGTCGATACGTCAAGTTCTCTCTGTATGGTATAATGGGGAAGTACTCTGTAACCATTATTGACCATTTAACATGACTAAATTAAGTCACAGGATAATGCTTGATTTATTGCTTATATTACGAATATTTTGTAAGTTAGTAACTATTATATAATTTTATTCTGATAGAAAGTAGTTACCGTCGCCTATGGCAGTTACAACACTAGTGGAGTCGCCTATAAATTCAATTAATTTACAGAATAATAATTTTATTTATTGTTAATTTAATAAGGCAGGTTGTAACTTAATGAATTAGTATTTTCTTATATTTTTACAGTAATTATTTCCGCCCCCACTTCTCACTTGTCAATAGTTACTAATTTTACTTCAATACAAACATTAGTAATCATGTAAAAAACAACTTGATTTACTTAGTACAAAATAAAATAACATAGTTTTTTTGTAAACTAACAATTCTTGTCGCACTCAATTAGAATCACTCTAAAATATCATCGGCAACATAATGAATAATTAAAGTTGATTTACGTATACAATTACCGTAAATACTTAGCTATTTTAATGGCGTTTAGGCACTAATAAATCTCTTAAGTAAATTGTTACGACAATTATCATGTCAGTAAGATGTACGAGGCGAGTTGTTAGTAATGTCCGTCGTTGCGTCGTGGCGCTAGCATCGCTTATTAACGCTACTCGACGCTAGATGGCAGTATAAAATCAATAAAGTTCACTTCGTTTATTTGTTCCGGATTCTTATTAATTAAAGTAACTGTGCATTTTATTCATAATTATAATGTAGTTAATATAAAAGCTATTTCACTCTTATTTTCTGTATAATTAGTTGAGTACCGAAGAAATGTAATTTTAATTTTGATGTTTACAAGTTAGCCGTCGGTCCCAGTTATTATCGTTAGATAACAGTCGTTAAATTATATCGCAGTGTTTCTTTATGCATTAAAGTTATATTCTCAAAATTTTTACCAGTAATTTTAAACGCACAAATAGCACATATTTTTGCATTATGCTGCAGAAATGTTACAAAATGTCATTGTGTTTTTTTCTTTTTGTTTTTTTTTTGTCTTTTGTTTCAATTCTTCAGGACATATAATTTTATTTTCTTGTATTATTTCCTCTAGTACCTACCTGTACCTGTACATTTTAAAAGTATATTTATATTTGATTGATAATTAATCAAATAATTTCCTTTCGATTATGTGAGCTTCATCATGCAAAAAAATATTTCTTTCTTCTAATTAAAAAATAGTAACCAAACAATATAGAGTCAGTAACTAAGCCTATTGGTTATATTGTAGTTAGTACCGTGTAACCAGGAGGTAATAACCATACTTATATTGCAAGTAGCGGTGTCTAATATTATGTTATTTACAATATTATGTCTGTTATTACAGTGTTTGTTTTTGTAGCCTATTTGCTAGAGGCTTCAGGTTCGATTCCCGGATTTGACGTTACTCTAAGAGAAATAGATACCTATTGTGTGACACGTTTAGGATAATTTTCCAGTAAAAATCGTGATATTAGAAATAATTTTACGAATATCGCTGTATTAATTCTTATAATTAGGTATAGTAGAATTTTAGTGCATGTTTGTATCACTGAATTCTTCCTAAACGGCTGGAGAGATTTTAATAAGATTTGTTTTGATATTGATTTTGATATCGTATTTTAGATTAACCGAGGTTGGTTTAGAACCACAGTTAGAGCCGGTAAATTATTCTGATAACAATAAAATATTGAAACGCATACAAAATGTCATCACAAAAGTTTTCCAATTTCCTAAAGGGCACATATAAATGAAGGTCGGGAGTACCTGATGAGGGAAACTAAGGGATTAAAAAAATATAAGAGTTAAATTATGTAGAACAACGTCTGCCCGGCCTTCTAGTACGTAATAAAACTAAAACTATATGCTCAGTAATTACCCAACTAAAACTTATTTAGTTGATCCAATAAGTCACCATATAATAACGTATTACTATCCAAAAAGTTTTCCCGAACAACTTTGGATGGGATGAACCTAATTTTGGGTTTAATTTTAGTTTTAAATTTGGGGGACAGATGGTTGTCTTGATTATAATAATACGAGATTAACTTAACAAGTCTAGCTTCGATCGAATTAACATAATGATGAGATACTCTTAAAAACATAGAGTAGGACTGACACAGAGTGTTCTAAATTTTTTGGATGAAATTAATTTTTGGGATAAAAAGCTATTTTAGTAGTACATAAACATGAAATGGGGGCCTATTATTGTTTCGCTTAGGTTTTCGCAAACGTTAATTTTTATCGACTTTTAGTAGTATCTACATAATCATGAAATGGGGGGTCTATTATTGTTTCGCTTGGGTTTTCCTAAACGTTAATTTTTATCGATTTTTAGTAAATTCTCATCACATTAGACTACTGTTCCAGCGTTTTGATTATCTCTAGCAATTTAGTTTGTCCCTGAAAATATATAACATAGCATTAAATAACAGATCAAACTGTAGTCCTAAACTATCTTGGTACATCTTAATTACTCGTACTTACATCACATTTTTAACCGACTTCAAAGAAAAGAAGGAGGTTATCAATTCGACCGTATTTTTTTATGTATATTACCTCTGAACTTTTTACTGGGTGGACCGATTTTGATCATTCTTTATTTGTTTCATAGCAGATACTTTCCCATTGGTCCCATTTTAATTTTATTAAAATCGCTTCGGTAGATTTCCAGCTATTAACCAAAACGTTGTGCTTTTCAGGGCTGTCGAACTTCCCTGTTGAAGTGTCATAATCACGGAACGGAATTTTTTACTTTTTAGTTTACTTTTGAAGTCAGTTTTTTATGTGTTAAAAATAATAATTATTAATAAAATTGTCGAGCCGTTTAGCAGGAGTTCAGTGACAGACACACGTACGCAATGTTTTTATATATTAACATTATGAAACCTTCGATCAGTACTCTATATCATCTTATTTCTTGAAGTCAACAACATGTATCGGACAAATTATAGCCATCGGAAGCAACGTCACAGTTTTTGATTATGAATATAATGCGCCAATATTTTGGTTATAATATAGGCGTCGGTTGTATAGTGAATCGGAAGCGATAATCGAGCTAAAAGCGATGAAATAGGGTATGAAGGGGTCGTCTACGTGTGGATAGGGCGATCTGCTGTTCCCCTTCCCCCCGTTCTCCACCCACCCCCTTTTTTCACTTGTCCTTTTAAGAATATTGCTTAACGTAAACCTTGTAACGAAAATCACACATTTTTATGTTATATTACACTTCTAAGTTATTTCATTACTTGAATATCATATAGGTACTTATGTAAAGGTAAACTAAAAAACAAAAACAGCTTTGAAAATGAAAGCTTTTGTTTTAACAAGTTAAAAAATTGAATTTAAATAAGCACAAGTAAGTTTAAGTGTAGGTACTATACTTAGTAATCATAAAATTTGGGGTAGGTAAAAACATAGGTCATAAAACAGAAAAATGAGTGACATTTTCAAGAATTTCAAATATCTCTTTATATCCGATTACGCTAGAAG
>LGAG01028707.1:230661-245443 GCA_001278395.1 Lerema accius
GGAGAGGAGCAGCAATAAAAATATTGCGAAAACGGCAAAATTACGCGGGGGGTGCCGTGGGCGACTGCTACGTTTGATATTGATAAGAAACATTTAATCATTTATCCTTTACAATATACAAACACTGTTATGAAAAAAAAAAACATAATTCCATAATTCCATAATTTTTCCCATTCCATTTCTAAAAAGGATACAATGAAAATAGGACGAACTCAAATCATGACGAGGTTTCCTTGCAACCACAGCCTCTATTTATTACATACATTCATACACACATTCAAATTCAAATCATTATTTCGTCTTAGGGAGTAATTGCTTATCTACTTAAAAAACGATACAACAATATAGAAACATTATCAAAAAATTAAGAAATAAGTTCCTAAAGTCTCATTAGACTACCTATCATATCATCCGCTTTATGAAAGAATACATATACATACATACGTTCAAAAAACATTACCTGGCACAGTTGATCTTAGTAAGTCTTCAAAACAAAGCTGGAATCATATAGGATTGTGACAGTGTTTTTATGGTTTCAACGCGAGGTGACAATGAACTGCCTGGAGTCCTCGAAGGGATTCAAGTCAAGTCTGTGATAATGCTAAACTCGCAAGCGGCGACCACAAAAACTGCGGCCTGCTTTGTTAGAGCGAGAGGCTGTGCGAGGGAGAAGGAAGCGCAAAACCTGCGCGGACGCAGGCCTCGCATTCTGGTAAGGCTTAGATGGTACACTTTGTAGAGGGGTTAGACTTTTGATGTGGTTTATAAAGTGCCTATTTTGCATACTGATAGATATCCTGTATTGTTTGCAAAGACCAACAATATCTATCTATGTTGTATCCGAAGTAGGCACTTTACAATCCATTTCAAAAGTCTAACCCCCATGAAAATTAAAATAAAAAACGCAAAAAAAATCAAAAACAGACAGTGTTAATCCATAGCAATTTTCTAAACAGGGTTTAGCTTTTTTAAACAGTCTAGATTTATTAATGAGCACGGGTCTTTTACTGAGAAAGTCTAAAGCATACTCCACCACGCTGCTCCAGTGCGGATGTACCTAAGAGCTTTTTGGGTCACAGCCCAGGGCCTCGTAGATACTAAGGGCCCCGAGGTCCCACTAAAAATCAAAAATATCCATTAAAAATTAAAAAGAGTAGGTATAACTTTACTATTGAAAAGTAAATATTTTTATCAGCCAATTTTTTTTCTGATACCTATAAAACAGACCCCCCGAGTAGTATTAGCCCAGGGCCCCATAAAGTCACAATCCGCCCCTGATGTGGAGGAGTTAGCGGACAATCCAGGTGTCGAGACCGATAGCAAGGAATTTTTCAAAGTACGGAGAACTCAATAATTTTTTTCCACTAGCACTAAAATAGCAGAAATTCCAAATGTATTTCCCATACACGTATTAGGTACAAAAAAGACCTCGACGACATATTTTTTTTAATATTCTGCAAAATATTTTCATGATATAATTTTTTTTTGGTTTTGTAAAACGAAAGTCACGTACTTACAGTAGGCACAAAAGTGACTAGGTTTAACCTTCTGTATCAACCTCTTCTTTGAGATCAAAGCACATCGCCGCTACAAGCCTTTTGAAGTGCCGTGCAAAAACAGCCTACCTAGTTGAACCTAGAAATCAAAGACTTCAATTAAATTAAGCCAACTTTTACTCACAACATAATGAAGACGACATTTTAATAGGCTTTACAACTTCCAGGTGTGCGACAGAAGCTAGGTAATAAAGATTAATGAGTCGACTGTACTTTGTTGCATGTGGACCGTGGGGGACATATGTGGGCCGTGGGGGACATATGTGGGCCATGGGGGACATATATGGGCTGTGCTGCTGGTTAACATAAATTGACGATCACATAGCCTAATGTGGCCGAAGGAAGCTCTAGGTTCGATTCCCGACGGAGAATATAGGTTCGCGAATTTTTTTTAAACATTTTTATGTGGGTATAATATTTAGAATATGAACGAGATAGCTAATAATTATATCATCGTAAAAATAAGGTTCCATACAATATAGGGAGGAACGATTCGGTTGTTTAGTAAGGATATAATTTTATCTATACTTAGTATAGTAGGTAGGTATATCATGCAAAATATTATCATTGATAACAATCGCCGGCGTCTATGCCCGCGTAATTTTTTCGCAATATTTTTATTGCTGCTCTTTTCCTATTCATCTTAGCGTAATGTTATATAGCCTGTAGCCTTCCTTGATAAATTGAATATCTCTCATAAAAAGAACTATTCAAATCACTCCAGCATTTCCGGAGATTAACGCGTAAAAACAAACAAACTTTTCAGCTTTATATTATTAGTATAGAATACAGTATAATATTGTACGCTAAAAGAACTACTCTGTAGTCAAAATCTGACCATAATTAATTACGTCAAACAATAGATTGTAGATTCGTTCGGTATCAGTATACCTAGCTGGAAAATTTGTTGATAAAGAAATTATACTTAATTTAAAAATGTCAATGTTAATAAATTATTATCTTCATATATTATATCACAGAACCTTTCGTGTGTGAGTTTTGCATTAAATATAACAATAAACGTATCTATTTTTAACACATATTCTAAACAAAATTTAGCTTTGTGTATGTTTCAATAAACTTTACCCATTTACTTAATTGGAAATTTTCTCAAAGTATTTCATTATTTTTAAGAATCTACCAACACTTTAATCGTTCACAGCTTAACACATTAATATAACATTTAAAATCCAATTCAAATAAACTACAACGATTTATTTATCATACCTTTCATTTAATCTGTACAACAACGCAATAAATTCATTTAATCCGTATAATATCGCTACTAAGAATGAAATCAAATGTCATTAATTTCTTAAAGCATTGAGTGAAACGAGCAATTTCTTGCCGTAATAACTCAATACTGAGATATTTCATTTACGACGCATGCGCATGACTTATGAGGCAAAAAACAACATTACTTCGAAACATTCACATTAGTTAATTCGCATGCATTTAAAATAATTAAAACGGCGTAGCGTTGCATCGCAATTAAAATATTATTGTACGCGTAACGCCATCTGTTGATGAGTAGCGAACACTAATACTTACATTTGTGTCGAGTTTTAGAACTTTAGAAGATTGGTTTTAATTCAATATGACTATGGTTTTAATTTTAATTATATTTAAAATTATAGTACCTGATTATTGATTTATGAAAATTGCTTACTAGGTAGGTATATTAAATTTACATTCATTGTTTTTTAATTAATTATTACAGATCAACCCAAGTGTCGGAATTTTTTCAAGGCATTTTATCGGAAATTAGTTTCAAATATAGTAGAAAAAAAAAGACTTTTATTTTAGTTTTTCCATGAAAATACTCCTTTTATTGTTTTGCCGACATACAAGATACATCATTTCATTTAACTTAAAGGAGTATTTGCTTACTAGGTATTTACTTTAAAAATATGTAGGAAAATTTAATAACCATTTCCCACTAAACCAAAACACCTTCCTATATATTATATCCACTTTATAAATAAGTAATCAGTCAAGTGTAAGTCCACGAATCCCCAAGACAAGACACTCCCTTATTCGAGGTGTGCCGCCATATTTGTGGTTACCACAGACTAAGCAAGTAATAGACAATACAGACAACATCGATAATGTACATAGTCTATGATAATTAACGAAGAAAAATTAAACTACTATGAGTAAAAAGCTACAAGTTAATATACTGTTCTGAAACCAGATTACAAATGACTAAAAAATTTTAAAGTAGGTACCTACCTACTCATATTTAACATTGTTAATTTTATTATTACATCAAAGTCTTATAGTTTTCAAGTTTTCTTTTCTTTTCTAATTTTGAAAGAGTTTTTAGGCTCTATAGAAATTTAAAATTTTTACTTACATCAGTTTTGTTTTGTCGAAAATTTCACAAATAAAATCCACTAGCTATTAAGCTAGTTTACCCAATGCATTCTGATTTCAAAACCACCTGAAGCTAAGTCAAAATGACACAGACCTCGAGCGTGCGGACCACATTTAGTTGGAACCAGCGCAGCCCGCGGCACCGGCAATTACCGACCTTTCGGGGAACGACAGCTACTGTGATTAGATGGTACACTGATAACTGGGAGAAAAAACAACTTTGAGGATATTGAAGGTCGAGACATGATAGGTACCTACTGAATTCTGGTCATATAAATCTTAGACTTATTTATATATCTTTGACGACCTCGTAGCCTAGTTGGTAGTGACCTTGCCTGCAAAGCGAGGGGTCCCGGGTTCGATTCCCGGCCGGGGCAGATATTGATGTAATAGATAAATGTTTGTCTCGGGTCATAGGTGTTAGGGAATCCTACTGCGGTGGTATGAGTGTGTTAGCGTAACTATAGTAGGTAAGGAATTCTTGTATTATAATGCGTATACTACACATATAGGTACATAGATTTTATTTCTTTCGTCTTTGATTTCTTACTAGACAAGGCCCGCGAATTTGCGTGCAAAAAAGTGCTTTTAAAAAAGGTATTGGATCTGTATAACTGTTGATTGTTTATTCAAACGTTATACCCTTCACATCATCCCAGGGGACTATAAAATCGGGATAAAATCTAGGTATCCTATGTTCTATATTTGGGTGTGATCTATATGTATGCCACATATCATGTTTATCCATACAACGTCAAATATAATAAGGTGTATAGTAAATTATAGATGGTATCTATCTGCATACTATCTAAATATTATCTAAAAAATTATGTTACTTAACATTTAACTACAAAGTTATACAATAAACAGGAAACAAAACGAAAAAATGTCCACCACGAAAAAAGTGCTCACTCTTGTCTAATAATAAAAAGAAAAAACATACAAGTAACCCTTTAATTACTGCGTAGATTCTCGTATATAAAGTGCCTTAGGCGGGTTTGAACCTACGACATACCCTACTGGAAACTCGAACGCAAACCTTCCAACCTTACTACTAAAAACTACCCAAACTCTTTCACAATAAGGTTCCAATTAAAAAGTCACTTTTTGAGTTATCACACTTTGTCATTAGGGTGTAGATCACGATACAAATGATAAGAAAATCCAATGAAATATACTTCAAACAATAGCACACTAATTTATACACTAACTCGACCGTATTAGGCCTAATTTCCTTTGTATTGACAGCAAAATATTGACTTATTTTTTAGGAATAATTTATGTCTGTCTTTGACCGCAAGTTGAGACTTACAAACCAAATGCTAAAAGGACATAACTCTAAAATTTGTGTTTCATTCTAAACTAAGCTCAAGGATTAAAGACTTAAGGTTCAAAATAAATTAAGTAATGTATAGTAACATTGTCATGTAAAATACAACTTCGTGACATCGATATGGTAATTCGAATATTTAAATATACAATATGAATATTTACAACGTCAAGTTTGTTGTCTGTTCATCAAACTATTAAGATTTGCATTTAAAAATTAAAACTATATTCAAATGAAGCAGAAACCAGTTTTCTAGTGGTTTAGCGATTAATTTAATCGATAGTTCAAATATTTGTTGATGTAAAAACAATCGTATCAACCGCCATTTTGGGGCGGTATAGGATACTAACCCCAATCCCATGCTAGCAGACCAGGGTGTCGTTAAGAGGCGACAGAAGCCGGCCGCGCGTGGTTGGGCTCACATAAGGTTATTATTATCATTAATATAATAATTATTATTCTATTATTACATATCTGTATACAATTCTGCCTGGATAGCGACCATTCCCCTTGAGTCAAACAAACGACTCGTCGTGTTCCGACTGGAGGCTTGAGTGAAAGTACCAGGAAAACAGAAATTCCAAAGATGACTTTAAATTTTTGTTCTTTATTTGAGTGTGAGTGACAATTTGTGTTGTCAATAGCACACCCAGGGAATCGTTGAGTAGCTGTGTAGGGCTATGAGTGTGATTTATTTAAAAAAAAATGAGTATAGCTGTGTCATTGACACGACAATGTTGTACGTGAATACGTTCATGTTACAAGTAATTTATTTGTAATGAAATATTTTATGTATTTACTTTGTAATATAACCTAAAAATGGCAGCGCTTCCCTACACCACGCGTAATTTTTCGTTGTTCTCGCTTATTGTAATTAATTCTTTGATCCTTCAGCTATCTAGTGGTGTAATTTAATTTTGGATGTAGAATTGTAGACGATAGATTCGAAGCTACAATGTCAAACTGTACCTCCTATTTTGTCATTATTATGTTTGTAGGATTGTCCCCGTATGGCAAAAAGAAGACATATTCACGTAAAAAAAATGTGGGTTCTTTCCATATTTAAAAAGCGGATCCCTACCCTGGTTTGCACCCTACGGAACCCTGAATCACCAAAGTAGTCGGAAGCCGGCAAGATGCTTTTAATACCTTTCAGAATAAAGCTGATAGATTAATTTGATAAGTGTACGTTATACCCTGTAATTATGAATTTATCGGCAAAGTTATCTTTTGGGGCCTTTTTTCACCTTTTTATATCTTTTTCGGGCATTTTTATCTGACCGAATTAGTTGACTGGTTTTGAGTAAAAGATTTTTGGGTTAAATGTAGTTGTGTGTCAAATGTACTTTGAGACAAGTTTCACCTTATTGTAGGAATGTTTTTCAAAATATTCACCTAGAAATTTTTAATCAGTCAAATTTATAATTAGAAATTAAATTAAAAACAATGTTTTTTTCTTAATTGACTACTATGTTTTAAGTTTTATTATTGACAACTCTACAATTTTAAAAAAATAATTGGATATCAAAAATCGAGAACATTTTTAGTTGGTAAAAGATGCACTTGTAAAGTTAAATTTAACATTGACGCTTGTCATATCGTTATAAATTGTTTTAATTAATTGAATTGTGCATATTTCTATATTTTATACCCACATGATTGTATATTTTAGTATAATCTACCGCAAATAAATTCATTCCATTTTAAAAGTGAGCTAAATAATTTTATTTATGAGAATACGGTAGCCTAAGATACTGTAATTACAAATTTTGAAAATTATTATAATCGTGCCTTAACAAAAATTTCGTATGAAGGCTAAGTACTGACATGTAAGGTCAGCAAAAAATATATTTTTTTATAACAAAGCATTTATGAAGATAAAAATATTCACTCGCATCGGTTAAATTGCATTGGGATACAAATTGAAAACGTCACGCACAAATTTTGTAATTTTTTCATCTACCTTTTTATCTTTAAAATACTAGGCAATGAAACGTTGGAAAGACCTAATAAATTCAGCAATTTTCTCATTTTTTTCTTAATTACTTATAAGGAATTCCAAATTTGAAAATAATGTTATTAACTATAATAGAAATGTACAAATCTGACTATTTACTAGCTTGTTATAGTTGCTAAACGACTTTTATGTTACTACACAGATAGTATTTTCCTTTTTTTGTCATGAAGGCATAAGTAATTGACACCTTTGTTTTTCGATTTTCTTAAACGAAATCACTTCTTAATATCTTGTGTCTTAATTTTTCAGTATCTTATTTAAGCCTTAGCTTCTTTTGCTATCTGTACCCTGAGCGACGGCTGCCTGCGGCCATTTTCCGACGTGATTTTTTATTTTTTAAATGTTTTCGGCCGTCTGCTTAGAGGCGGATGCTCGTTTTTTGGCCTCTCGACCAAAATTCTTGATGTTTTGGTAATGGATGAATAAATGTTTATGATACAGCATCCGGCAGTAACGTTCACTTTCATTGTTTTTAGAATACGTGGTTAATTTTAAGGTATTATTGAAATTTACGCTATATTGAGGGAGTCTAGAATACTGAACCTAACCTAATCATAATAAATGTGGACTAAGTTGTCGTAAGAGGCGACAAAAGCCATATTGATATCTCTATTTCATTTCTCTGTTTCATGTAAAGATAGCAACGTACTAGCAGCTTGCCTTCGCTTCGTCCGAATTAATTCAAGGAATCATAAAATCAGCAAATATATATCCTATATCCTTCCCGTGCATTAGAACTACTTTTTCACCAAAATTGAAATACATTGGTTCAATAGTGTAGGTGTGAAAAGGTAACAATATTACTTGTAATGTTTCTGTGAAATCGTCTATGGCTGACAACAACCCTCTTGTATCAATCAGCGGTCAAACGACTCGAGTTTCGGTTAGTGCTGATTGAGACACAATCAGTAGTAGCTTTCTTTGACCATTTAACTACCATGTCGTGGCTTCTGTCAAAAAATCAAATTAAATTGAGTAATTGATTGTAAGAGTTTTGAGTTTTCAATGCATCAACATTTTTATGAGGAAAAAATAATAATTAAAACAAATTAGCCTTATGTCAGTTTACTTTTTATCCTGAGTATTCGAAAATTAAAAAACAATGACGAAATTTTAAAAATCGAGTGGCGTGTTATTGTAAATTAAATGTCTTCCCGCTCTTTTCATTTCATTTTTCTTTTTCATTGCCAGTGTTATAAATAGATACGTGAAATAAAACTGCAAAATATTTAATATGGGATAAACATAATAATGGGGAACTCGAAAAGAGTTACGAATTATGATTTGCATAATTTTAATGTGGGTAACAGACACCTACGCGTCAATCGGATCAGATCATCAGGACAAAATGCAAGGTTTTTAGAGCAACTTTACCACAATGATGCTGGCAACATTTGATGCTAAACCAATTTGATAAATGTCACTTCATTTACGAGTAACATCACTTCATCTAATAACATCGTTATGGTAACAATCGATTACATTAAACTGATGACAGTACTACATTAATAGATTCTATATCTAATTAAAAACACAGAAAATAAAATAGCAGATAGGCAACAGGAAAAGAAAAAGATACAGGTAGAATTTCTAGGCAACATTTTCTACAAATAACTCGTGTTTATATGAATCTTTGGAAATTACAGAAATTGAATAATACTTAGACATGTTTGGACTTAGACGTTTGGCTAAATTGATTATCACTCGAATAGAACATATTTTACATAATGGCGAACCGTAATTCTGACTGACGTATATATTATGTATATATGCCAAAGATTTAGAAGTTCCCAAAATGTAAAATCTATCAGGTATTTAGATCAATAGAGTACGGTTGTTAATTATACGGCGTAGGTCCGTGCCTGCGCCGTAATCACAAGGTGCATTGTTGGAAAAAATAAAATTTATTGCCGCGAGAGCCTCTTTGATTGATCGGTGATGAATCGCCGAACAGGGAAGCTATAGAGTCGCTTTGTACGAGTTAGGTAAGCTAAAAAATAACATAAATGACTGTCGAAAGTCGGTCAGAACACAAGAAGCAGATTTTTTTTCTTGAGAGTTTATAAATTCATTAAAAGACCACTAAGACGTTGTTCTGCTACTTATTTTGCATTTTATAGTTTGTTTTTTTCCACATCAAGCACTCTTGATTTTCAATTTTCATGTAT
This sequence comes from Lerema accius, assembly GCA_001278395.1. Classification (NCBI taxonomy): domain Eukaryota; kingdom Metazoa; phylum Arthropoda; class Insecta; order Lepidoptera; family Hesperiidae; genus Lerema; species Lerema accius. The sequence goes on from LGAG01028707.1 coordinate 240,109, forward strand.
CTTTAGTAAATGCTGTTCATATCACTTTTGCTATGACGGCGTTTCAATAACTAATATTTGCTGCGCCTCTTTCAAACTCTAGTTTTGTTAAGATAACACACAATAAGAATAAATGCGTATTCAAAAAAATTACGTATATAAATGTGTCATTGATACCTACATGAATAAATTATTTTGAATTTGGAATGCGCTATGCATTGTCCCATAAATAAAATTAGTATTATGGAACTATTTTGTAAGTGGAATATTACTTAATTAATTTTTTTTACTATTTGATTTTGTTTATTATTAATTCAATGAAATTTAGTTGAATGAATCTCTACATCTTTCTCTGTGAATATTTTAATTGATGCGTCGTTTACTTGACTCTTATTTTTCGACATATTAATGTTTCCAATAAAATTTCTGACTATCCTCAATGATTTAGAGCCTCCAGCGTCTGACGCGATCTTAAGATAATATGGATTAGTTTTCAAGACCTTTGTTTATGGTAGAATGCTTTAAAACTGGCCTGCAAAACTAGGTATCACACTTTTGAACCTAAATCCTTTTTATTACAAGCTTCTATTTAGTTTCACCTGTCCCGGTGTTTGTAATGAAATCTTGCAAGCTAAATTTCACCCACTTCCCGATTGAGCTAAAATTTTACACACGAGTCCAGTCCTGATGACAATGCATGTTTATAATAAGCATAATGTGATACTGCTACCAGGATTGGCTCCAGACGATTGAACTCCTCAACAGTTAACAGTTAATAGTTAGGGACTTGAAATTTTGCAATTTTTAACTTTTACTCATTTTTCTTATTAACAAGTAATAAAAGCTTGATTAAAAAAAAAATATTGACATTATTTCGATAATAGTATATCTTTTGTACTTATAAAGTTATTGCAATTTTTAAAGTGTGATAGTTTTACTGGCCAGTATATTTTGCTCGTGGTTCAAAATTTGCTTCTTTTACGACGAATTTTATATGTCACTACCGCCTGGTTTCCTAACCTGGGTGTAATTACCCTTGCGGGGGTAAATCAGCTATTTTACGGGGGTAACTTAGGACGAAGACTAATGTAAAGTAAAAAATACAAAAAAGATACTTTTAGTGTTTGTCAGGGCCGTCTTTACCCGGGGGTGCAAGGGGTGCAGCCGCACCCGGGCGCGGGGTACTAGGGGGCGCCGAGCACTAGAAACTTAGATATTTATTCGGTGCTTACATTTAGATTATTTTCGATTTTTTTTATGTACATAAATTACAGAGTTTTGAGAAATTAATAAATGAAAAATTGAAATTATTTTGCGTTTTTTTTGCATCAATAGGGGCGCCGGCTAATCAATCGCACCCCGGCGCGGAATATGCTTAAGACGGCACTGGTGTTTGTTTTGATAATATTTAAAGACGGGTTAAAATCAGTTTTCCTCATAGGTCACAGAGGAAACTATATTGAAAAGTTTAGGAACTATTGAGAGTTGAGAGTTGACACTCTAGAGAATGTGTTTTTATTTATGCTAAGTTATTTTGAATTCGGATTGAGTGCACGGATTTATTTTTATTCAAAATTTTTGAATGCCCAAATTTTATTTTTGTCGCAATGCACACTCAAAAACTTCTTTAGGGTGTCCCAAAAATGGAATTTAAAATTTGACACTTTATTTTTAAACTTTTGATAAAGAAAAAAACGGTTCAACTAAATATAAGGTAGGTATGCAAGGTTGGCATTTGGTTCTACAACAACACTTTAAAGAAATAACAAGATACATACATTTAAAAGTAAATTTACATACATACATACATTTCTTAGAAGTCCGAGCTGCCCGACCAGCGTCCGCGTCGCGTGACTACCTCAATTATCCGTCAAAGCCTTCGTTTCTCGTCTTTACTAGCTATATCTGTGCTATGGTTATTTTAAAACAATTTTACATTCTTAAAAAAAAACTTTTTTTTAAACCTGATCAAAGACCAGTAATTTTTTTTTCGTTCTAAAAACTAACAGATTACGTAATTACGTCAAAAAAAACGGTATAAATTACTTTATGTAAATAATACTGATATTTATTGATTAAAAAAAAAAGTAAAAAAAACAATAATAACAAACTGAACTGATGAAATAATTACTTTTAAAAAAATATAAAAATAAAAATACATTAACCTAAAATTAGTTATTAATTTAACACTATTTTATGTTATAGTCATTCCTAGTCTTCTTAGATAATACCTATCATATCATCGACTTTATGAAAAACAAATATTTACTTAAGCCGAAGTAAGCTAGTGTCGGCCGGTAAGAAAAACAGCTGGAAAAAAAAACTCCCGGTACTCTTAACTCGTAAGTCGGGCAAGCGTAATTGTGTTACATACATACATATATAGCCACAGTATATTAAACTCTGGGAAAACCGTGTATTAGAAAAGATGGCGCCGTTCGAGGCGAGATAAAGAATTGTAGAAACAAATAAAACTCGAACGGATAATTCGACGCAGTCACGCGACCAACGCCGCCTGGCGGTTGGTCTTGTAACTTTTATGTGGCTAATCTAGATGTTCCCAGGGATAGGAGTACCTAATGCTAAGTTTTGTAAGCGGTTGATACCTTGGCGTGATTTTAACAGCTGATTTTTACCTGACTTCGTATAGGTTATGTTTTTTGGAAGTATGTATGTACAACCGTTTTTACAACCTTTTATTTATTTTCACCTGTCCTGTTTGTAATCAAATCTTTCAAGCTAAATTTCACCCACTTCCCGTTGTCCGATTTAGCTATAATTTTACACACTGGTCCAGTCCTGATGACAATGCATGTTTATAATAAGCATGATGATACTGCTACCAGGATTGGCTCCAGACGATTGAACTCCTCAACGGTTCATAGTAGGAACTTCAAATGTTGCACTACTTTTTAGTTCTTTTTTATTTAATCTAGTCTTTCTGCTTTATTACAGTAGGTACTATAAAATATTAAAGTTATTAAATTTAAATTAACAATTAACTATAAGTATCTACCATTATCATAACAGCAAATACAGTGAACTATTAAAAAATCTGGTAATATTTGCGCAATACATTTGCGTGAAAATAATTGTCCGTCAACCAACGCCATCTAGTATCGAATAGCTAAAACTATTTGTATCTACTGCACGGATGATGTTATTTTACAACTAACAAATGAAGATCCTACAGCCTACTTTTATTCTTATTGATTTCTAGAAACATTTTAGTTATGTTTGTTATATTATTATGCTATGTAGCTACACCAATTATCTTAATTATCATTCAAGATACAGAGCAACGACACTTGATTATTGTATCAGAGGAATAACTATCGAGTTGAAGAACTACATTAATCTGTAATTATTAATAAAACTAAGCTATACTTAAAAAGAAGTTTATATTACAAATTTAAAAAATATATATTATGTAATATGTTTGTTATTTATTTCATTCATTAGATGTTTTGTAACATTTGAAGGACCGAGGTTACACTGTGTCGAAGATTTAACTAGTTACAAATACTAAATAATCTGCTACTTTGGGATTGAATACATCAAAGATTTCGTCCACAAATAAATTGTAATATAGATACCTCAATATGAGGAGCATACAGAGATATTTTTTTAAATATTCTTCTTTTTTCTACCTAGTCTTTCTCCACCATTCCTTCTTACTTCTACCGTGAAAAAATATGAAAATAGGTAGCCTTTGACAAAGCGAAAATAAGTACTCACTTTTACATGCTATTACAAAAAAAATCATGACGTCATGACTCACAACCATTTAAAAAAAAAACAAAAAAAAGGAAACCAGAGCAATTTTCAAACGTAGAAAGATTTCCAAATAAAAAGGTGGATTTTGTCGAAATGTGTAGATAATTGGCGGTAATTCAGAGCTTGGGGGAGTTATTACGCCGGGATCGAACCCAGGACGGGGTCATAACTCATAATCTGACGCGTGATTTATTGCGATAACGTTATTATTGCGTTATGTAGTCCTGGTAGTGGATTCTTTATGTACTAATCATAGGTTGTTTGTCTGTTCGTCTGTACTTGAGTTACGGTACGGGTTTCATCGTATCGTAAAGTATAGCAAAAGTAGTGTAAGAGAATTTATTTAGTAAAAAGTAAACTAATTTGCTTGATACTTAGTTATATTTTCATTGACTTTAATCTATACAAATAAAATAATGCTAAAGAGTTTGTTTGAACGCGCTAATCTCAGGAACTACTCGACCGATATGAAAAATTCTTTTAGTGTAAGATAGTCAATTTATCGAGGAAGGCTATAGGCTATAATAACATCACGCTAAGATGAATAGGAGAGGAACAATAATAAAAAATATTGTGAAAACGGAAAAATTACGCGGGCCGAGACGCCGTCGATTAAATAATTTGACCAAAGTAGATATTTTCCTATGTTTTCAGAAAAAACTAAATTATATTCAGTATCTAGCTCTGAAGTAAAATTAAATGAGATTCAGCTCTAATCTTTGAAAACCTCTTATGGTTATTGGACGCCCCCTACCATCACTACTAAATTAACAATATCTTTCGATATAGGTACATACTTATTACATTGTAAAAAGTAAGATTTTACATTATAGTAAAAGCCACAAATTCTAAAAAAACTTTCAATTGTTTTACTGCAATATAAAACTAAATTAACGCACATTTTTTGTGATAATATTCGTCATAACGATTTCAATTTCAAGTTACGTAAGTAGGTTACAAAGAAAAATAAAAGGTAGAAAGCTCAACGAATTATTGATAAATTAATAGACTCTAAACCTACAAATTTAACTATTAAAGTCTATTATTCTATATTAAGCCGAGTCAAGGAGCTTCAAAGCATTCATAGATATTTTATTCATGTGAAAATGAACCATTTTTCCAGATTTTAAATTGCTAGAAGACTATTAAATGACAACGATAATTTTATAGGACAGTTACTTTTAAATTAAACGTTAGTGTGGTTTGATTTTAATAAATATGTAGCTGTAATTGACTACCCGTTGTTCTATTTGTCTTTTTTAAAATAAAACTTTCATTTTTATAACAGTTTTTGTGAATATTTAAGCATTATGTATTATTGAAGTTATTAATCACCTAGGTAAATATTACTGAAAAAGTGTGAATAACATGAAAATGTGTGATTTCCGTTACAAGGTTTACATAAAACTGTGTGCTAAATAGGACAAGTTAAAAAAAATCGACTGGTTTGGTAGTAATACATACATACGAATGGTGTAATGGTTGCCATGCAAAACTGCCGTTCAATGGGTCCTGGGTTCCAGCGGGATATAAGCAGGCAGAATAATCGCATTTAATAGTATGGATCATCACAACCCAT
>LGAG01028707.1:256906-270460 GCA_001278395.1 Lerema accius
CACATTTATAATATTAGTAGGATAAGAGGTTTTTTATATTCATTCCGCCAATTTGGTGTTAATTTTCAGTCTTTTCTAATCCATGCTCTACGGTGTAGTCAACCCCATTTTAGAAACTACTCTGTGGTCAGTCAGCAGGCGTCAATAAAATGCAACCGAAATCAATATACTATTTTCTCGCTCACACAACACAGTCACAGTTTTGCTCTTTCTCAATCTCAAATATTTCTTTTCATTTGACGAATTGAGTGCGTGCAATGATTTACCGAAATAGGGCCTATTAAAACTGTTTTGCGTCGTAATGAACATAAATTCTTTAGAAATATATATCACGGTGTGATAAAAAGTTGTTAAATTAGTTATTTATAATCGTGTTGTGTTCGATTTAAAAGTGAAATGTGGTAGATGACAGTGTAAAACGGGTGCTTGCTACGTAAGTATAATCTAGCCAAGTTAAAAGTAGAATCGTTTGAGCCTGAAAGGATAATTTTATAAGTCGTTTTGACTTGGTAGTATAAACTACATAGAATTGTCAAATGACAGGTAAATTCAGGTGATTCTGTTTGATTCTGATCGCTGTGGATACTCGAACTGCTTCAAGCGAATATAGCATAATTGTAGTTCATTTTGTGTTGACTCGTTTATTTTATTACGTTTTTGTAATATTAAAGTGAGTGCCATGAAGACAGTGTAGTGATTTCGTAGAGGAATAAGGAAGGTACGTCACAGATGGCAGGAAGTATAAAAAAACATGTTTTCTTGCGCCCTTGTCTGGTTGCAAAATCTCGATTCCTTTGTCAGTCTCGTTCGTTATACTTTTACTTTTTTATTAAAACTTTGTTCCTACTTACTTCCCGCGTTTTCTCAGATATTTTTTCAATGAAGGGGTAGAAACGAAACATGGTGTTTTTCGACATTGTGTATTTTTGAATAATTTTGTGTAGGAGGGTATGATAATAAGGCATAGTTTACGCTCTACTTAGCATCTAATGTTTGGTAATTTATTGTTTGAAAATGCAGCTATATCGGTTATACTAGTTATTTTGACATAAAAATGTTCACAGGTAAATTATTCATTGTTTACATAACTTGAGCTTGTTTTGTAGAAACAAAGCTAATACTTTGTTTTCATATATGAACTAGCATGTTTATGCCACTCTTTATTAAGATTAATAGGTAGATACCTATAGCAATAATTATGCAAGAGTCAAATGGATTGTACATAATTATTTTTATTTACATCACATTCATAATAATGTTTGAAGTAAGCTTTTTCACAATATCTGTTGTATTCATCCCTTGGGAACCTATTTCTGGGATGTTATAATGACCCAGGACATGCTGTAACTATAAGTAAGTTTAATTCTAACACATTTAGTCATGACATAAAATTGTCCACATTATTCCATAGGAATGTACGATTGGAATAAAATCTATCGGGATGCGATCTATTCTATTCATAGATGTAAGTGCCAATTGTCATATTAATCCATTCAAAAGTAAGTGTATGGATGAAACCCAAACAAACAAACATCTTTGCAAACTTTCACATTTACAATACTAGTATTATAATTTTATCTGTTACTTTATTAACCAATATTTCAAGTTTTATCATCAGCTCAATATTAAAAACATGTGTTACAATAATACAATAGATAATGTGACATTAACTTTGTATTGAAAATATGTTGGCTAATATATGAAGCAATATCAGTGGTCACTTAAGAAAATTAAATTGATATGCTGATTTTTTTCCCACATGTTGTAGTAACTGAAGTTTTGGTATAAATACAAATAGATATAAAATACAAGCTAGAAGACCGGGCAGAGATTGTTCTGCCATACACATTTGGTTGATCCTTCAGTTTTCCACATCAGGCACTCCCAACCTTTAATTTTGATGTATCTAGTAAATGCTCATCATATTGGACAACCTTTGCTTAAAGGTGTTTTCCTAATAGTTTGGCTAGTTCCTTGATACATCATGGCACTTGAGATACCTCCGAATGTCAGTACCACCTCCCGGGTATAACTGTGACTCAAAACCATATGTGGTCTCTCTAAAATACCTCACATCATTTTTAATTGAAATTGGTATAGCTGTTTGTGAGGAGTTCAGTGACAAACACACATACCCTGTGTTCATGTATATTATATTTGCTTGTAAATATTAATATTTACTAAATGCTAAAAAAACATGCTTCTAATTGGGTTCTGTATTCAGTTTAATTTTATTTAAATTTTATTCTAAAGCAATGTATGTGCCTTCTATCTATCTGTTATTTGAGATAGACCTCTGGGATGCATGGATGGATAGCAAAGTCTTAGTAATTCAATTCTCTTAGCACTTTAACACCTTTTGGATACTCAACTGTAATGAAAAACAGTTAAAACTGTTTAAAAATCCGTTATATTACAGTTATATAATGTAACATTGAGATTTTTTGTTACATTTTGTATGCAGTTATAATGATTTTATTGTTGTACTGTTGTAGTAATTTGTGGGAATTTTTATCATCCTTTGAAAATGTATGGATTTCATGATTTGGACAGTATGTATGTATGTAGGTAGTAGGTAGGGTGTATGAAATTCAAGTGTTCTCATAATATTTGACCTCAATCAAATATGTCACTTACTTCCATATTGGTATGGCACAATTTTAATTGAATTAAAATTATATGTTTTCTCATTGTGGGTAAATATTGAATGAACTAATAAAGATTGTGAGTTATTTAGTTAAGAAACAAAGGATCAACCTTGTCACACATTTACTAATTTGTCAATACATTTGATGTATTAATGTCCTGTTTTTGTATTAGTGATAATGACCTATATGTAATAATAGATCTGTACTATTAATAATTAAAATATCTAGGTTATGAATGCAATAATTGTATAGACTTGTAGAGAATGATAGAATTTCTGGAAGTATGCTGGTGACTCCCTATAATATAGTTAATAGTGGTCTGCCATACATAGCTTCAGTTAACCGTTTAAGGGGTTGTTCAATTATTATGTAAAGCAATTTGGGGGGAGTGGAAGTCTAGTAAAATAATATGTTACATAAAAAGGAGGGGGATTGAATAACGCGGTATGTAACATTATTTTTTTGATACTAAAAACCAGGTAATAATTCTTCCAAGTTTTTAAGCAACTTTTCAAGGTAAAAATGGTTACATATTTGGGTGTTACATAAAAGGTGGGGTGGGGGTTACAGAAAAACGTTTAAGTGCATTAAATGGGTTAGGGGGGTACCTATCCTATTATCCCATAGGAACAGATTTATTTTCTAAGTTCAAAAGTATCCTATAAATATCTTCATGGTGTGTTTTTTTTATGTTTATCACCTCATATTATTTGCAAAACAGGAAATAATAATTATGTAAATCATATTCTTATGTTATAAGTAGATATTTTATTACTTAGTGAAAAGTTGTATAAGATATAGGTTTTGTAATGAACTTTCTATTACTATTGAGGAAAGTGAAGTAAATTAATATTGCTTTTTCCTTGAATTTAGTGAATACTAAAATCTTACAATATTAATGACTTTAAAATTATGTAGTTGCATTTTTGTTCAATTGTAAGAATGTGTTTAAAATTGTCAAGTAAAAAAGTAATTTTTTAAGAATGATGAATTTGAAATAAGAATAGGTACTATTCAAAAAACCTTTGTCACCAAAAAGACATTGTTGCAAACTTTTTTCATTTTTAGGATACATATTTAAATTAATTGTTTAATGCTAAAAACAATTAAGATTGTGTACATCTTTTGTTATCAGAAAATTAGGTGCAATGCAATCTACTAATTATCACAATTTGTGTAATGCATAGTATTTATTATTGTTATAAATTAATTTATTCCAGAAAAAAATTGGTTATCATTTGTACATTTTCTATTATTTTTTTTATAATTCTAGGTGTATTTGAATTGAGAACAAGACCTTAAAATCCATAGACAATGGTTATAATTTTTTTGAAAATACCTCCCAAATTTTGAGCAGATTTTTTTTTCTTTTGATGATTACTAATTTTAATTTCTTTTTTTCTTTTCAGATTAACCCAGCATAGACAAGAAATCAGCCAGCTAGTGCCGTTAGAAATCAACTAAATGAAACTATCAACAAATTATGTTATTGTAAATAACAGTGTACTGTGATTGCGAGGTAGCTTGTAATATAGGATAGAAGGAGAATAGTTGTTAAATCTCACATGAATCGTGTTCACGTTTAGTGCAGTTATTGTCCGTCTGTTTATCATATGAGTGAAAGATGAGTTCCGTTAGTTCGAATAATATACGACCGACGCTGCCGCTGCGACAGATTGACTTGGACCAGGTAATTATGTTTTTTTTTTATAAGGTAAGGTGGGGTAAGACTAACACACGGGGCAAGACTAACACTGTCTATTATCTCGATATGCACTTGAAGAAACGACATGTGTGTGTTTTAGCCGAGAACATTTACGTTTGTTCTATCTTACAGACTGGAAGATTTTCGTATTTAAGCTATACGTATCGAGATAATGGACAGTGTTAGTCTTGCCCCGTGTGTAAGTCTTACCCCACCTTACCTTATATGTATAAATACTATTAAGCTGGCCAGGACACTGGTTCTTTCAACCCCGCTCTCCCCAACTGTCATTTCGGTCAAATTTCCTCATGCAAATTCCGGACGTTCGCGCCTAGATATAAGCGAAAAAAAATTAAAAGCTATGTATACCTCGTTTTTTTCGTCGTGATTTAAAAGGTAAAAAAACTTGGCACTACTTTTATTCATTTCATTTATTTTAAAAAATATTTAGAAGTATACAGAAATTTATTTTAACATTAAATTATTGTTAATGCTTTAATTTTTTTTAATATGTGTCTGTTTTATTTTTAAATAGATAATTACAATAAAAAGACACTGTAAGATTGTTTACCTTTTAAATCACGACGAAAAAAACGAGGTATAGTTGTACGTATTAGTAACTAATTATCACTTACTCCGGTGAAAATAACATCATGAGGAAACCTGCACACATGAGTGGCTCCATCAAAATACAAATTGGGCTATATGGGCGTATGTTGGGCTATGGCCTGTACCGTTGTGAGAGGAGACCCGAGCCCAGCAGTGGGACAGTTGTGGGTAATGATAATAATAGTATAAACTACGTGACATTGTAAGTGTAAACTGTAAAGATTGCGTCCACGTTTCGTCAGTCGACACAGTTAATCGTCATAACTGTACTCTTTGTCTCACGTAACCACTGCGGTTTGCATTTCGATAGGGTTGGCGATTGTTGACTTTTTATGTATTTTTTTTTTTATTAAGATTTTTAATTTTTTTTATTTGGTATGTATTAGATGGTATCCATGTTTTAGACTACGTTATTTCTAACGCGTGAGCGTCCTTAATAAAAATCAACATTGCAGAAAAAAAAATCGGGATATATAAATTAAAAACCTAAGATCTTTTAAAGATAGTTTTTTGCTATAATTAAAATTGAAAATTTATGCATTTATATTTTTTTATATTAAATACATAAATCTCCAATATTAAACCACAAAAAAATTAGGTGATTACTGAAAAAAAAGAAAAAAGCACTTTTTGATTACGATGATTTATGTATTAGATGTCGGTTAATTATATTCCGTATAGTGGCAACCCTGTTCTTGACCGGCTTTCGTCTGTGTACATCGACGCGGTAAACGTGTATACGTTTATAACACAAAATTTGATAGTATTCCTTTTTCAAATTTGTTTTTCTTTTTTTGGAATTTAATAATGTTTTTTTTGTTGAAATGTCTGTTTATGCCAGTAATAGGAATGTTAAGAAATTAAAACAAACTAGTTTTTTTGGAATGTTTACTTTTTTGTTCAAAAATCAAATGCGCAACTATTTAAGAGGACACTAAATAATAGTAATAGGGTTTTATTAATTAGTTTTTTACAAGCTTTTATTTAGTTTCACCTGTCCCGGTGTTTGTAATCAAATCTTGCAAGCTTTATTTCACCCACTTCCCGGTGTCCGATTGAGCTAAAATTTGACACTCTGGTCCAGTCCAGATGACAATGCATGTTTATAATAAGCATGATGTGATACTGCTACCAGGATTGGCTCCAGACGATTGAACTCCTCCACGGTTAACAGTCGGGGCTTGAAATATTGCACTTTTTAACTTTTTAGTTCTTTTTGTTATGAACAAGATAAAAGCTTTTTTTTTTTTAAATATTTCTTTGATTTCATGTTTAGTACGGATCCCTAACAGATCTTTCTAATAATATAACTTATTTATATAAACCGATAAAGTGTATGGATTATATTGGCGGGATTCCAACGCGTATTAAAAATATACGATAACCGTCAATGCATTCAGCGATTCGCGGAAAATTCACTTTCGTTGATACTTGATTTTATATTAGATGACGCACACGAGTTGCTTTTTACTCTTCGTTTCGCATAGCATATTTAAGGGGTATATAGGGTGTTAGAATTTAGAATGGAAACCTTGAAGTACAATAAAGTTAGAAATTATATATCGAACATCCTGTATGTGGGATTTTAAAGTTTATATCGACATGATTTATTTCGTCCTAAGAAGTACCTGTAACTCATAGTCATAAAATGGAAGTAAAATGGTATAAGTCAATTTTTAAAATTAACCAAATTTTTTAATTAGATTTTTTTTTCCAGATATGGGGCGACTTACGGGAAGGCATCGAGCAAGTGTACAGAAGGGAATTCATGGTTAAACAGAGATACATGGCCTTATATACGTATCCTTTATATATATAATACAATAGCAATCACCCGCGGCTCCGTCCGCGTAGTTTTGCTGTTTTCGCAATATATTTTATTGCTGCTCCTCTCCTATTCAACTTAACGTGATGTTATGTATACCTCGTTTTTTTCGTCGTGATTTAAAAGGTAAACAATCTTGGGACAACTTTTATTTTTTTCATTAATTAAAAAAAATATTTAGAAGTATGTACAGAAATTTATTTTAACATTATAATATTGTTTATTCTTTAATTTTTTTAAATTTGTGTCTGTCTTATTTTTAAATCGATAAATACATTAAAATGACACTGTAAGATTGTTTACCTTTTATAATCACGACGAAAAAAACGAGGTACCTATAGGTATCAATTTTTTTGAGTCTACTCTCGTTTCGTAAAGGTGCTTTAGTATGATGAGGAAAGGGGAAAAAAACTCTACCGCACATCTTTTTAAAAAAGGAATACGAATAACAATAAATCATTTTGCTTTTAATTTTTTTTATGCATTATTACTTTTTAACGTTTGACAGTGAAGTATGTATGTTATACACCAGTTTTAGTTATTTTCCTGAACGTAGTCAAGTCACGTATATAACTACTGCACGTCGGTGCACCACCAGTCGTCGGTCCCGCCGGCGCCCGGCCGAGGCACCAGCGCGAACGGCAGCAGAAACAACTCGGTATTTGGGAAAAGAAATGTTGTGAGTACAAATATATTACTTTTTTTATACTTTTTTTTTTGACGTTTCCCATGTTGGAGGGGGTTAGAGTGCTAGTCATATTGGCTAATTTGTGTTTTAATTAGTTGTTTCTGCTTATATATTTTTTTTTGTTGTTTTTTAAGTTGTATAATGAGACGATGTGTTCGGTCAGCGACAGTCTCAAAATAATTAAAAAAAAACATTTTTTTTTTACTTAAAATGACACCTGGCGCAATAACTTATGAAACTATTCATTTTTGTCTTGAAGTTACGGTCTACATTATAGTGCGTATGTATGTAGATATGTATGTATGTTTGATTCACGCAAAAATGCCTACATTATAGTGCGTATGTATGTATGTAGATATGTATGTATATGTATGTTTGTTTCACGCAAAAATGCCCATAAGTCCATAAACTCATAATAAAAAGTCATCTAAAATAATATTTTCTCCCGTACTTTATTGTTGTCATAAAGTACAGGGTACAATTAACCGAAATAATTTGCAACACTTTATTATATGAAATGTTAGCTGGCAAAGGTACCTATTCCCTCTTACGCGCTCACTGTTCAGATATCCATTCAAATTACACCCTTATGCTTAATATATTAAAGTCAATTTTGAATTATTTCCAGGCTGGACAGGTCCAAGGCGGCGCGCAGTTGGTCGGTCTAGAGTTGTACAAGAGACTGCGGGAGTTTTTGAGGATTTACCTTATTAATTTACTTAAGGTAAGACTTGGCTTCTGTAGCTATAATACAATACATTATATTTTTAAGGTTTCGTACCTTAAAGGTAAAAATGGGACCTTATTACTAAGCCTCCATTGTCTGTCTGTCACCAGGCTATATTGTTTAGACCAAGGTAGCTAGCTAGCTAGAAAGCTGAAATTTTCAGTAATTATGTATTTTCGTTGCTGTATGTTATAATAATAAATATGTTATAATAACAAAATACTAAAAATGAAAAATAATTTTATTAATGGTTCCCATACAATAGACGTGTTTTACGTAAACCTTGTAATGGAAATCACATATTTCCATGTTATTTCCCTTTAAAATGAAATGTATTTATTTTTAAAATTAGACAACTTAAAAAATACTTACTCTTATGTATAATTATGTAACCATAACATAATGTTACGTAACGCTTTGTTCCACGCCCCCAACCCTCTCCCTAACGCATCAAACATTTAAAAAAACCCTTCCCTAAATTGCGTTACGTAACTCAAACAGCCCCATAGCAACTAATAGCTCAATTATCTACCTTAATAATAATAATACTTTGTCCACAGAATGGAGCCGATCTAATGGGTGAAGATGTACTGGCGTTCTACACTAAACAATGGGAGGAGTACCAGTTCTCGTCGCGAGTACTGAACGGAGTGTGTTCCTACCTCAACAGACACTGGGTCAAACGAGAGTGCGAGGAAGGCAGGAAGGTAGGCCATAGACTATGATGAATATTAATATAAGGTAAGGTGGGGTAAGACTAACACGGGGCAAGACTAACACTGTCTATTATCTCGATACGTATAGCTTAAATACGAAATTCTTCCAGTCTGTAAGATAGAACAAACGAAAATGTTCTCGGCTAAAACACACACATGTCGTTTCTTCAAGTGCATATCGAGATAATAGACAGTGTTAGTCTTACCCCACCTTACCTTACCTCGTTTTTTCGTCGTGATTTAAATGGTAAACAATCTTACACTGTCTTTTTATTGTAATTATCGATTTAAAAATAAGACAGACACAAATTAAAAAAATTAAGGAATAAACAATAATTTAATGTTTAAATAAATTTCTGTATACTTCTAAATATTTTTTTTTAATTAATTAAATGAATAAAATTAGTGCCAAGATTGTTTACCTTTTAAATCGCGACGAAAAAGACGAGGTACAAACTATAAACATTAACACACTCATACCCCCGCAGTAGTATTTCCTGTGTCGCGGGTGACATGGACAACACTAATAACACATCACTAACACACATGACCCGAGAACAAATTATCTGTCACATAAATATCTGCCTCGGGAATCGAACCCGGGACTTCTCGCTTCGCAGGCAGGGTCACTACCAACTAGGTTGTTCATGGGAAGAGAGGAAGTTCCTCTTGTCTCATTTGTGTGTGGAGTTCAGGATTCGATGTCAGGATTAAAAAATACTGTATCAGTCTGAAAGTTTATTTTAATATTAGTGGATCCGCCCTCGCTTCGCTTCGGGAAACCTATGCCAAAACCAACACGAATCAAGCGGTGACTGAAAATAATAGTAATATAAAAAGTCTTTTTATTTCATAAGGAAACCTTGTACACATCATATTTATATGTCCAAAGATTGTGTAGAAATAATAACAGTGTTATTTTGAATTGTCATTGTTTAGCATCGATTTTGTGTTATCTGATAATAATTTTGTTGATAGCGTGTGAATTTATTCCAGTTTTTATTATTGTCTGTCATTAGTCATACTATGACATGAATAATTACTTTATTCAATTCCGAGATCGAAATGTTGTCTTTCTTTGTTTACCTCTGTTTATGGTCGTTTAGTTGCATGTATGATTGTTAATTACTTTTTGTAATGGATTTCGTTTTTGTACATTTACAAACGGCACTAATTAAAGTGGTCAGTAACTTAAAAATCCCAGCAGTTACATTGAGCAGTGGAAATAATGAGTTGGGCAGTAAAATATTTATTGGGCAGTAAAATAAAAAGTGTGGCAGTAAAACATGAGCAGTACTAAAAATACAAAGTGGCGGTAATTTTATCATAAAAGGAGCAGTTCAATAAGTAATTGGGCAGTAATACATGAGCAGTAATTTAAAACAAATTGGCCAGTTACATTGGGCAGTTATTATAAGCAGTTAATGTGGGCAGTTATATTAATATTCTAAATAATGAAAAGAATTTGACAAAAATCTCATTTTTAATGGTCTTTGGTTGGGTTAGGTTAGGTTGGTATGATTTTATTCGTTCGGAAGGAGGAAACCCGCGTCAGCGGCTTTCCGACGACATCTGTGACATATTCCAATTATACAACAATGATAATCGTGTAGACTTCAATTAAGTGGGCAGTAAAACTTATAAAATTGCATACCAAAAAGTTAAGTAAAAAACGAGTTATTTGACGACGAACACTAAAATGTGAAGACCGTGTGTTAGGTAAGGGTTAGGTTTAAATTTCGTTTGCCCTATTAAATCTTTATTTTAACCTTACGAGTTACTGCCCTCAGGTTGCTGCTCACAAGTTACCGACCAATTGCAACTTTATAACTGCCCACTATTAACTGCCCATTTAATTATTTTACTGCCGAAAAATATATTTATTACTGATCGTTTTCATTTATTTTACTGCCCAAACTTTACTGCCAATGTCATCAATTTTACTGACCAAAATCGAAATAAATTACCGCCGCGTTAAACTAGTGCCTTTACAAACTACGTGTATTTTGACGTGAATACGTCTTTAAATTTACTACCATAGAGCGGAAATCCTAATAACATAATGATAACAAAATCGAGGGATATAGTTTGGCGTTGTAGTTTCGAATTTATCGTATATACATTAAATGAATATTTACATAAAAAATTAAATTATACCACTAGACAGCTAAAGGATTAAAGAATTTATTATAAAAAGCGAGAACAGTGAAATGTCGCGCGTAGTGGAGGGGAAAGCGCTGCCATTTTGATCTTATTTCACGACGTAAGTACCGAGATTAGCGCGTTCAAACAAATAAACAAAAAAACAAACAAACAGACTTTTCAGCTTTATAATATTAATATAGATTTAGATTTAAATAATAGACCACTTTAGTTCCAGGCTAGTAAATGTATTATTATTTAATTTCTTTTTTTTTGTGTCCAGGGCATATATGAAATCTATCAGCTGGCTCTGGTGACCTGGCGCGACAATCTGTTCAAGTGTCTCAACAAGCAAGTGACGAACGCAGTGTTGAAGCTGATCGAGCGGGAACGCAACGGGGAGACTATTAACACACGACTTGTGTCCGGGGTGAGTTGTTTTGTTTTGTTTTTTATTTTTATTTTTTAGTGTTCAGTACCGGTGGGGGTCGGATAAGTTGACAATGTCATTCAAATCATTTATTTCGTCTTAGGAACTAATAGCTCACTTAAAGAACGCCAAAAATTAAAAATAGTCTCAACAACACGAGATGAATTTTAAAAATAAAAATCAATCAAGACAGTCAAGCTTTAGTTGAATTTATGTTTTCTTAAATTTTCTATTAACTATCTGTTGTCCGCGGCTTCGCTCGCGTAAAATTTCGTCTGCCACATAAGTTTCGTGACAGATCATTTTATTTATATATGAAACGGAACGTTTATTAACTGACCAAGATGGCAAATGCGATTTGTTTGTCAGTGCCATTAGAATTTAACGAAATACTCCTTAATCTGAACTTTATGGATATAATGTTGTCGACTCGAAATGAATATTTTTTTGTTTTGTTATTTGTATAAGGTTTTGATCGGGTCTACCGTACCCTTGGACGAAATCATTAACATAGATATAATTATTCATAATTTCTTTTATATATATAATCTTTTCCCCGGTGTCCAGGTGATCAATTGCTACGTAGCCCTGGGTCTGAACGAGGAGGAGCCGTCAGCTCGCGGCCAGAACCTGGTCATCTACAAGGACACCTTCGAGGTGGTGTTCCTGGAGGACACGGAGCGGTTCTACACCAGGGAGAGCACCGACTTCCTCAGGAACAACCCCGTCACTGAGTATATGATTAAGGTAGGGGATTAATAGGACGTTCAACTTTTAAGGCTAAAAAATATGTGTACTCCGTTTCAATGACAATCTTGGCACTACTTCTATCCATTTTATTCATTAAAAAAAACATTTCAAAGTAAACTGAAATTAGTTTTAACATTCAATTATTATTTATTCTTATTTTTTTAAATTCGTATCTGTCTTATTTTTAATCCACTGATTAGGATAAAAAGACACTAAGATTGTTTACTTTTTCTATCAAGATCGTTGAAATGGAGTATAGACTCATACTTTGGAACAAAAAAGTGTAGTCGGAAAAACGTAACTTAAATAACAAATGATAGCGTTTCTCGGTGCAGGGCTTAGCGCACCGTGCTCTAACGTACGTCATATCGTAAAACTCGTAGTAATATATTTTTTGGTCTAAGGATTTTATATACAAAGATTCCACATTACAACCTACCATCTCCAGCATATAAATACCAGGTGTTATTTTCCAGGCGGAGCAACGTCTCCAGGAGGAGCAGCGCCGCGTCCAGGTGTACCTGCACGAGACCACCATGGACCGGCTGGCGAAGACCTGCGACCGCGTGCTCATTGAGAAGCACCTGGAGATCTTCCACTCGGAGTTCCAGGTCAGTCCCAACACCTGGATTGTGACGTCACACTACCTATATGAAGTCGTTAGGTGTTAAGTTCAGACTTAAATACTTAATGAACCAGAGACTATGTAACTGGACAGAAACTACTCACTAACGTCAGAATAATTAATCAACGACAACATATTGACAAACTCCTCATCAACGACAACATAGTGATAGAAACTCCTTCCTGACGACAACACAATGACCGATACACCTCACTAACGACAACACAATGAATAAAACTTCTCCATAACAGCAACACAGTGACTGAAACTCCTCCCTTACGTCAACACAATAACTAAAACTCCTCACCAACGACAATACAGCGACACTAACTACTCACTAACAACAACACAACGACAGATACACACACCTATGTAACAACAACAGAGCGACAGATATACTTCACCACCGACAGCATAGCCACAGAAACTCCTCGCCAACGCACCACAATTAACCATAGAGTAATATAACTGCACAACATCGCAAATATCACTAACCATAGAGTATTTTATGCGCAGAAACTCCTCGACGACGACAAGAACTCGGACCTGGGCCGCATGTACGGGCTGGTGGCGCGCATCGCGGACGGGCTGTGCGAGCTGCGGCGGCTGCTCGAGCACCACATACACGCGCAGGGGCTGCAGGCCATCGACCGCTGCGGGGAGTGCGCGCACACTGTGAGTACCCGCTG
>LGAG01028707.1:270472-284671 GCA_001278395.1 Lerema accius
GGGGGGGGGGCGTTATAGTCACTTAGAGTCGACTCCCCATGTAAGTAGGGGGTTGTAAATTAAAAAAATGGTACAATATTATTTGATCCTCTAAAAACTAATTGATCTATTTTACAAGTGATTATCTATTTTAATGATTGATCCTCTTTCTTTGAGACATAAACTTCCATATTGAGATAGATTCGGTACATTTGGCTTTTAAGTTGGTTAGGTTAGGTTGGTATGATTTTATTAACGAGAAATGAGGAACCCCGCTTGAGCGGGGTTCCGGTGACATCTGTGACATGGTCGCTCACTTAGTAATACAGTCACTCGCAGTCAGTCGTTCAGTTAGTATTACAGTGTCTCAAATAAAGAGGATCTATCATTAAAATAGATGATCACTTAAATACATGCCTTAAAAAATTTACTGACTTATAACTTCATACATAGTTGACAAGTTTATGTAAAAAATTACTGGTAAATACATCCCCCCCAACTTGTTTGGGGGGGGGAGGGGGTGTAAATTAAAAAAAATGAGTGATAAACTGCACACACCTTGCACCAGGTGTGCAGGTTTGTTCATGATGTTTGGTCACCGAAACAAGTGATATTTAGTATCTAATACGCACTTAATTTTTTGAATAAGAAATGCGTGCCGGATTTGAACTCAGGAACACCCGTTTGGAACAAAACACAACGTTCGTTAAAACCACTAGGCTATCACTGCATTAAGAGATAGATAGCTTTACGTAGACAGATAGATAGATTTACACTGGAATATTTACTTACAGGATCCAAAAGTGTATGTATCGACAATTCTTGAAGTTCACAAGAAGTATAACGCGTTGGTGTTGGTTGCCTTCCACAACGACTCCGGCTTCGTCGCCGCATTGGACAAGGCCTGTGGCCGATTTATTAACAGTAAGTCGTTACTACAACGTTTCTGGTCGGATTTCGACCGTATTGTGACGACCCCGTAGCCTATACCTCGTTTTTTTCGTCGTGATATAAAAGGTGAACAATCTTGGCACTACGTTTATTTATTTCATTAATTAAAAAAAATATTTAGAAGTATACAAAAATTTTTTTTAACATTAAATTATTGTTTATCCTTTACTTTTTTTTTAATTTGTCTTTCTTATTTTTAAATCTATAATTACAATAAAAAGACACTGTAAGATTGTTTACCTTCTAAATCACGACGAAAAAAACGAGGTATAGTTGGTAGTGACCCTGCCTGCGAAGCGAGGGGTCCCGGGTTCGATTTCCGGTCAGCAGATATTTATGTGACAGATAAATGTTAGTTCTCGGGTCATGTGTGTTAGTGATGTGTTATTAGTGTTGTCCATGATACCCGCGACACAGGGAATACTACTGCGGGGGTATGAGTGTGTTAGCATTTATTTATTTATTTATTATTGTTAAAAATGCAAGGTTCTTTTCCTAGTAGAATAGGTAATGTTTTAACGTATTTCGTAATACTAATACCAATCGTATTAAAGGTTAACGATTTTAGTATTGTTATAATGTATAAGTGATAGTTGATTGTAATATAATAATAGTCATACTGAGAAATTAGATACTGTTTAATAATTTACATTATTATTCCAAATGAAGTTAGTTAATAAAATATAGTCACATGTGGTCAATATTTATTAATATATTCTCCATCTATGGTCTTTATATTCTCCATCAATAATATTATTTTCTCCATCAGGCAACACAGTGACGAAGGTGGCTAATTCATCATCGAAGAGTCCGGAGCTGTTGGCCAAGTATTGTGACATTCTGCTGAAGAAGTCCAGCAAGAACCCCGAGGAGGCTGAGTTGGAAGACACCCTCAACCAAGTGGTATGTTGCACTTAGATATAATGTACATATTATACTAGTGGAACCGCCCTCGATTCGCTTCGGTAAACCTATGCCGAAACGAAGATAAAAAAGTAGCCGATGTTACTCCTTATTACATTAGCTATCCGCCAGTGAAAGTCCCGTCAAAATCGGTTCAGCCGTGTCAGATTGGCCGGATCAAACAGACAGACAGATTAAAAAAGAAATATTTTGGGATTTGTACCGTGTATACATAATATTCATGTATGTTTGTGTATTTATTACGTATGCATTATGTAAAAAGCTAAATATAATATTACAAACAGACCCTTCAATTTTATTTAGTTGTATAGACTACATATTGGTCTACAACATATTTTGTCTTATGCTTATAATAACTATGCTGTAGTTTTTTGTTGGTGCCCTTTTAAAAGTAAACAACATATTTTTCGTGATATTTTTTGGTTACTATAGAAAAAAAAACTATTCATGCCAACAACAAGCTTATTTATACAACCTTACTTACCTACTTACCTTATGTATAGGTTTTTTTTTTCAAATTATACTAATGTTCCATTACTGTCCGTTCCAGATGGTGGTATTCAAATACATAGAGGACAAGGATGTGTTCCAGAAGTTCTACAGCAAGATGCTCGCCAAGCGGCTCGTCCAGCACATGTCCGCCAGCGACGACGCTGAAGTGAGTCGTTTACTAGCTGTCTGCTCGAAATTCGACCATCACTCCACGTGTCAAATAATAGATTATAGGATTTGTTAGGTTTATCTGGTGGGCAGTTATCATTGTTAATGTTAACTGTTTGTGAATGAGGTTTTATGTGTGTGTGTGTGTGTTAGCAGTGTAGTAGTGTGGGTTTTGTTCAACATATTTCAAACAATTGACGACAGGTTGTTAGGCTGCATTAACTCTTTGTTAATGAGATCTTACGTGTGTGTGTGGGACGTGTCAGTGTGTTATCTGTGTAGTAGTGTGGGTTTTGATTTTTGTCATAATTATTAATCAAACCACCCGTCTACAAGTCCTACAACACATGTCAATCGACCTGTCATCTACCTGTCAAACAAGCTGTCATCCACCTGTCAACCATGTCAAATGACCTGGCAAACCACATGTCAACTATAGAACTATAATTTAAATGTTATATGTATTTTTTCTAGGCGTCAATGATCTCAAAATTAAAGCAGGCGTGCGGATTCGAGTACACTAGCAAATTACAACGGATGTTCCAAGTAAGAATATTAATAATATAGTTTAAAAGATAACAGTTTAAGAAGTGGCCATCGTTTAAATATAAACGATGCGTGTACATTATTAATTAAATTAGTTTTTTGATTTTTTTTATGATAAATGAAAAGGTATATTAATGGAAGATTAATTAATTTATAATTATTTAAAAAAAAAAGTAGTTTGTCGCATTCAATATCAATTATAATTAATAATAAAGTTTTAAACAACAAAAAAAAAATCAATATCTTTGTTAAATTCAAATTCCCAATTGTCTTAACAAATCTTACCAATTACCAATGTTTAATAAATACTACTAATGTATGAAATAATATATAAATACTAAAATAAATAAGTACTATCTATTCTCGTATCTCCATGACAGAAGTATCAAAAGACCTGAACGAGAAACCAATTTGATATGAGTACTAACAAACCTCGTATCTCCAGGACATAGGAGTATCGAAGGACTTGAACGAGAACTTCCGCAAGTACATGAGCAACAGCAACGAGCAGCCGCTGCACATCGACTTCAGTATCCAGGTGCTCTCGTCTGGATCCTGGCCCTTCCAGCAGTCTTCCTCCTTCCAGCTGCCCACCGAGGTACGTCACCAGCTCAGATTACAGGATAAAGATAATGTTATTAGGAGGAGTTGATGGTTTTGATGGTCGGGTATGACTAAACTTGGCTTGTGTCACGTTATTTGTAGCGATATAGACTGGACCTGTCAAACTACCTGGTACAATGTCAAACAAGCTGTCAACCTACTTGACAAGCAACATGTCGCCGACCCACCTGTGAAACCACTTATGAATATGTACAAAAACTGTCAACCCACCTGTCAACTGACTTGTCAAATAACCCGCCAACCGATCTGACAAACAATCTGTCAATACGTCACTCAAACCATCTGTCAACAACCTCAACCTCTTACGATATAGACAGTGGACCACCTGTCAACATGTCAAACAACTATCATATCTGTCATGCCACTTATTAACCGGCCCGTCAGTATGTCAGTCAACCTTCATGTCAAACTACCTGTCACACAAGCTGTCAAAGCACCTGTCAACCTGTCAAAATTCCAGCTGGAGCGGTCGGTGCACCGGTTCACGACGTTCTACTCGTCGCAGCACTCGGGCCGCAAGCTCAACTGGCTCTACAACATGAGCAAGGGCGAGTTGGTCACCAACTGCTTCAAGAACAGGTATTATACACTATATACCTCGTTTCAATGATCGTGATAGAAAAGGTAAACAATCTTGGCACTATACCTCGTTTTTTTCGTCGTGATATAAAAGGTAAACAATGTTACAGTGTCTTTTTATTGTAATTATCGATTTAAAAATAAGACAGACACAAATTAAAAAAAAAATGAAAGAAGAAACAATAATTTAATGTTAAAATACATTTCTGTATACTTCTAAATATTTTTTTAAATTAATGAAATGAATAAAAGTAGTGCCAAGATTGTTTACCTTTTATATCGCGACGAAAAAAACGAGGTGTACATACATACTTTACTTATTACGTTTTTAGCGGATTCGGCATGGGTTAACCGAAGTGAAGCGAGGGCGGGTCCACTAGTATACCTCGTTTTTTTCACCCTGATTTAAAATGTAAACAAATATGACGTTACGATTATCAAACAACATATTCCATTTAAACATGTTTAAAGAGTAATTTATTCTTTTGTATCCATTCCTGTACTTTACTCTATGGCGCTATGGACCGAATGATCTATACCTCGTTTTTTTCGTCGTGATTTAAAAGGTAAACAATCTTACAGTGTCTTTTTTATGTAATTATCGATTTAAAAATAAGACTGACACAAATAAAAAAAAAATTAAAGAAGAAACAATAATTTAATGTTAAAATAAATTTCTGTATACTTCTAAATATTTTTTTAAATTGATGAAATGAATAAAAGTAGTGCCAAGATTGTTTACCTTTTATATCACAACGAAAAAAACGAGGTATACATACTTTACTTATTACGTTACTAGACTTCGCCCGCATAAGAGAAGTTTTAAAAAATTTGGGATTTATCCCAAAGGAACATATAATCGGGATAAAATGTATCCTATGTCCTGTTCCTGGATGCAACCTATCTGTGTGCCAAGTTTCAGCTTAATCCGTTCAATGGTTAGAGCGTGAAGGAGGGACAAACATCCGCACGTCCAAACGTCCAAACATCTTCACAAACTTTCACATTTATAATATTAGTAGGATATTAGGAAGATTAGCAGATTCGGCATGGGTTTACCGTAGCGAAGCGAGGGCGGAACAACTAGTAGATAACAATGTTGTACTGTGTTGGCAGGTACACGCTGCAAGCCAGCACTTTCCAGATGGCGGTGCTGCTGCAGTACAACGAGAACACATCCTGGACCGTCCGGCAGCTGGAGCAGCACACCGGGATCAAGGGGGACTTCCTCGTGCAGGTATGACTTAACCTGGATTATACTGTGTGCTATAAGGTTTTATAAATAAATTAAAATTATACTTCTAAATCTATATGTATTTGTACTACCTATGTGCAATAAAGTTTTATAAATAAATATTAATTGGTCAAGTGCGAGTCGGACTCGCGCATGAAGAGTTCTATGTCATCATCGTCATTATTTATAAATACTTCCTTTTTTTTTAATATTTAATTTTTTACCTATTTATTTAAGATCAAGAAAAAAATTGCTTAAAAATGATGTTTGTTGTATGGGAGCCCATATGAGCGCCCCACTTTAATAGTTACTTTGTTTTTTTTAACTATTTATTTTGAAAGGTACCTTATACCTACTATAATTATAGACTATTGTTGACAAATATCTTAAGGGGGTAGTGACCTTGCGCGATTTTGCCTAACGTTACTGGTCACCATGGTCATAATATCATAGTAACTCTGTTATAATTGTTTTTTATATTTCCAGGTACTACAAATTCTGTTGAAGGCGAAGCTGCTGGTGTGCCAGGACGACGAGTCGGAGCTGTCGGAGTCGTCCGTTGTGGATCTCTATGTAGGATATAAGAAGTAAGAATTGTTTTTTAATAAAATAATTTTTTTTTGTAGGTTAATTAATTGAATTAAAAAAAATTTGTGGTGGATTAAGTAACATGTAGCGCAATTTAGGAGGGTCTTGTAAAATGTTACGTTGCGTTACATAGGGGGAGGGGGGACGGGGATCTAACAATTCGTTATGTAACATTGTTTTTTGATTTAAAAAACTAGGGAATATAATCCCTGACATGTTATAATACAACATATATTGTATGATATATATTGTGTGTAATATATTATGTTGTATGTAATATGTTGTATGTTATGTGTGTCCTCGCAGTAAGAAGCTGCGCGTGAACATCAACATCCCGCTGAAGACCGAGCTGAAGGTGGAGCAGGAGGCCACGCACAAACACATCGAGGAGGACCGCAAGATGCTCATACAGGTCACACACACACACACACACACACACTGACTGACTGACTGACTGGCTGACTGACTGGCTGACTGACTGACTGACTGACTGACTGACTGACTGACTGAATGAATGACTGACTCACTGACAAACACACACAGAGAGATACACATACAGAGCAATAGGCTTGTGTCCACTAAGAACAAATCAGTTGTGTTGTAGTATTTATAGCTTCATAATTATTAATAGATTTTCATGGAATAAATAATTCAATATAAAATTCAATGATTAATTATATTTTTAGTGATTTATAACATAAAAAAAACATTGTAGTCACGTGACCGAAAACAGCAATCAGAAGGCGTGACGTCACGTCGTGTGTCAGCCATTGTTGTCGTTGACGTTTCAGTAGTAATTTGCACTGCGTGACGTCATCCGAGAGCCCACGACAGTTTAGAGCGTTTTCGTGTCAAATTCAAATAAGGTTTTTAAAAGTTGTAATTAATAATGTTACTGATCGAATTGTCTAGTAATATTTAGTTATTTCGGTTACACAGCAGTCTGACAGAGAAAAAATAAATCAATAAAAAAAATTTAGGACACAAGCCCATTCATAAAATACCTTTCCTCTCTCACTCTACATAACGCTATCTCACTCTAACGTATAATTAATACATATTATTATTTCAGGCTGCAATCGTAAGGATAATGAAGACACGTAAGACATTGAAGCACCAACACTTGGTGGTGGAGGTACTGAACCAGCTATCCAGTCGGTTCAAGCCGCGCGTGCCGGTTATTAAGGTAGCTATCTATCTGTTACTGCGGAAAGAGGACTTGTTGGCTATCTCTTACTGATGGTTATCGATAGGGTTACTGGAGAACTGTTAGATGTGATATAGGCAACTTTTTTAATGTCTTTTTCTCAATTTTTAAGAGGCATTTTTTTTGTCTTTTCATCTTTGTCGTTTAATTGTTTTGATTCAAGTGTATTTTTTGATAGTTTGTTTTTTATACAAAGGAATTGTTGGTCTAAATAAATTGCCTGGTCAGACTTACTATTGTTTCTAATAGCTAGGCCATGCTAAGAATTTTAAAAATATGTATAATCTATATTAATAATTTCGTGCAGGGGTACGGTAGACTCTATCGAAACCTTATATGAATAACGAAACATAAAAAAATAATGATTTCGAGTCGACAACATAATATTCGCAAAATTCGGATTGTGGAGTATTTCGTTAAATTGTTATGGCACTGACAAACAAACCGCAATCGCCATTTTAGTTACATGACAAACGTTCCGTTTCATAATGTAAATAAAATGATCTGTCACGAAACTTATGTGCCAGACGAAATTTCACGCGAGCGAAGCCGCGGGCAACAGCCAGTAATGTAATAATATGGACACAACCCTGTAACTGCAATTTATTTTTTTGGTTTTTCCATGGTATTTATTATTTATTTATTTATTATGAATTACGAAGACTTAAATACTATTTAGCTTAAGATCTATATAACCTAGCTATTAGAAATAGTCTTAGTTCTGGCCGCTTAATTTTTTAGACCAGAATGAGTGGTCCTTTGAACAAAGATATTTGAGCGAATTCTAACGGTAATTTTGTTTCAGAAATGCATCGACATTCTGATAGAGAAAGAGTATCTGGAACGCACCGAGGGAGAGAAGGACACATATAGTTATCTGGCGTGATGTGACACACCACTAATATGAAATTATTATCTACCAACACTGTTTTATTTACTGCCCTCCCTAGTTTAATTTGATTATACTAATTAAATATATCAACTTTTAAGAGGTATTTGTTTGTATGATAGAGAACATAAAAGGAAATTTAAGTATGTTTGATAACAAGTTATCAGAATTATCTCTCCCCTACATCCCCCTTGTCAGCAAAAGTAAGCTAAGCTCTTAACCCCCATCTCCTCTCTAAATGCTTACGTAAGCATTGTTATAATGTATCTTACTTTTAATGTTTTTTTATTGATAGTGTTTGCCATATATGTAAAATGGTAAATGACTATTGCTGACGTAATGATCATTTAGACCCCCCTCCATATATGTCATCAAAAATAAGTAAAGGAAAGACCGCCCCACCTCTGTATAGTTCCTACGTAATACTTGAACGGCCCCTTATTCTTAAACAGTACTGAAAGCCGGACCATTTACATATTATTATCTTACATAATAATAAAATTGAAAGTTAGGGGGCTCTGTTTGTCTGTGTGTTTGAAAGAGTATCACGCCAAAACGGCTGATTTGACAGAACAATGGATGAAATACATAAATAATCCTGAACTCAGGGCGTTATTTAGGCCTTATTTATACAAATCAGTCCACTCTATCAAAAGTTAATAACATTTAAAGTTTGTATGGGACTCCTCTAACTGACGTGACTGACAGTTGACGTGGTCAGCCATATTGAAAAAACATACACCGAAGCGAAGCGAGGGCGGATCCACTAGTATAATAATATAATGTAACAGATACATTCATTGCTCTGTGATAATATACATAATACTAACATAATAAGAAAATTACATATTACGCACACGCATAGTGGTCTGATAACAGAATTTGATAACAATGACTTGACTAAATTTTACTGCGAGATAGTCGTATTAGGAAATTATGTAGGCTTATCATTTCAAGGTAATATTTACCGTCATGATAAAACAATTAACTTTTTATGAAATCAAGATAATTAAATTTTATGTAACCGTATATATAGTCATATATTATAATAGTTACTTAGCGTCAAACAATTCCCTCTACTGCCTGAGTTTCCAAGCTGGGGTAATTACCCCCCGCCTGGGTAACAAAAAACCTAATTGTAAAATAAAAAATACGGTATAGAAAAATTACTTTAATGTTTGTTTTGAAGAGTTTTTGAAGCGCAAGGTTTCAACTCTACCTACTTCATTTTTACTGCAATACGAAAGTGTAAAAACGTCTAATTTACCAGCAAAAGGAAAATATGATTTGGACATCTTATCTCCTACAAAAATTTGGATCTAATTCTACACAAAAATATTATTTTTTAAGTTCTTATTGTCATAATATTAACCCTTGCAGTGCTGATTAAACATCGTGAGGAAACCTGCACACCTAAGAGTTCTCTATAAAGTTGTCAAAGGTACGTGATTTTCCAATCTGCACTTGGCCAGCATGGTGGACTACCTATGACCTGTGCCATTGTGAGAGGAGACTCGAGCCCAGCAGTGGGACTGTAGGGTTGTAATAATAAAAAAGTCAATCGACTTTTAATGAGGTTAAAATCGTAGCTTTGTAATTAGGTACCTATGCGGAGTTGTTTACATTTCCCATTTCTAATGCAAAATACAGTTACTGTATTTTGCAACAAACAACAGATAAACAATCGTTTATCTTGTAGCTCTATTATCTTAGGAACGAACGTAGCTATGTAATTGTTATGATAATAATTACCTATTCAGTACGCAATTGCGTGTTATGTAAGTTATATCTTAGTAAATATTACAGTCTATTAGGTTATAAGTTACATTTTCGTAAATGTAACTTTGTGGTTAAAAACTTAAAGAATCGAAAAATAACTTCCCAAAATAATTTCTCGTAAGTTACAATCGTTTTGTTTGATATTGTAATTATTCAAAATGTGGAAGAATCCAAATTATTTGTACGGGAAGAAGGAAGTGTTGGTGCCGGCTAATTTACATTTTGGTGATTTCATTCTTTCGAAATTCTGGGAGAATAAGGATAGAGTTGCAATCGTAAGTATTTGACAATATTTTTAAGAAAATACAACTTTTATGGTGTAAAATACTAAAGTAGTTATTATGTTTATAAATATTAATAGTTAAGTTTATCAAACTCTCATTGACGTGTTAATTAATTGGAAATGTCTAGTTCTACTGAAAATATTTGTAACCAATATTTATTTTTACCCGACTACGGCGAAGCCAAAAGGAGGGTTATGATTTTGACCGCTATGTATGTATGTAAGTATGTTAATCTGTTCCCTCCTAACTCCTAAACTACTGGTCAGAATTTAATAAGTGGGGTATCATTAGAAGCGTCTCATTATTCCGCTGGTTATAGGCTACATAAAATTATGTTTTATTCTCCAAGTCGAAGCACTTACGAAAGTTAAGTTATTGATCATTTCTCATGAAAGAGACTTCGCTACCTTTAAGAGTAAGTATAATATCTATAACATTATTATTACTGAAATAATTTCACAGATAAATGGAGAAACTCATGAAAAGTCAACTTTTAAACAAATAGCCCAAGAAGCTATGAGTTTAGCTATCTCGCTCGTTCGTATTGGTGTTAGAAAGGGAGACATAGTGGGGATTTGTAGTGAAAATAGACAGGAGTATTGGAGTACTGTAGTAGGAGTTATTTGTACAGGAGCGGTAGTTACGACAGTGAATATCGGATATTCTAAAGGTATGTAAAGAGGTAAGGTAGGTTTAGTATTAGGTAGGATCAATGTTTAAGTAACCATAGGGCTGCAATTCGTCTGGGGTTTTCCCGGATTTGTCCTAGTTTATAAAGCATCCGTGGACGTCCGATCGAAGTTTTCAAAAAGCAAAAACCCGGACAGTTTTAAGGATCCGGACAATATTTATCAAACCAAAGATAATCATCAAAATTAAATTAAATTTGAGTTCGATTTGAAACCTAATAATTCTAAGGGTCTTTGAGCAAGATGGTGGACAATTAAAGCGAAACTAAGGGCTTATAATATACATACTACAAACCAATAAATAGATGTAAATACTTATAACCTATACCAATTCCAGGTGAACTAAAACACATCTTAAGCATATCAAAACCAAAATACATGTTTTGTTCCCCACGAGCGTATAAAACTCACGGCAAGACATTTGCTCAAACTGGCATAAAGATAATTATATTTGGAGATGATAAGCCTAGAGGAAGCTTCTCTTATAACGATCTGGCGAAAGGCTTTATTGATGGAAATTGTGAAAAGAAGGTGGATTATGAGATATTTGTCCCTGTTGATGTGAAAGGACGGGACACTGCGCTTTTGCTATATTCGTCCGGTACGACTGGCTTACCGAAAGGCGTAATGTTGACGCATCTAAATATGTTGGCGATGAGTGTGCAGTAAGTATATATGTTGTTAGTCATATTCTATATCTGATGTGTTTTCTATTTCCCTCAGTATTTCTTACTCCCCTTTATTGCACCGCCTTTTTAGTTCTCTGCACATTCCCAAGGTTGGCTGTCAGAGAATGCTATTTAGCATTAAGCCCGCCTATTGTAACACTATGTTGTTGGAGCAATAAAGAATAAATAAATAAATAAATGTTGTTAATGACGCTTAGTGTTTTGCTAATGTTCATGGTTGACGATGATTATTTAAGTACTGATTGAAACTAAACTCACGCATCAGTTCCCGTTCGATTATCTACGTTATATATCAACGTTAGATCTTCAAAGTCAAGAACGAATAGGCTTTTTATCCTTTCGTTTTACTATTAAAACCTACATCATACCATCAAGTGTTTAAAGTCCAAGAATCTACGTATAAATACATTTGAGAAACCGACTAAAAAGTGTCGTGTAATTCTTTTTTCACCCAGGCCAGACAATAATAATGTGGATGAAAGCGTGTTAGTGGTGACACCCTGGTACCATTCCCTGGGTTTATGTGGCTGTTTCTCGTACTTGGCTGCTGGGAGAACTGTCGTGTACTTGCCCAGGTTCGAACCCGGCATGTACTTGAAGACTATTGAGAAATATAGGGTAAAGTACTTCTAATTTTGGTAAGCTGAGAAAAAGGTGTTCATCTGATGGTTAGGCAGTGTTCGTTTATTACGTAATGCAATTTTTTAAGATTTTTGCTCTCCAATGTAATGCTTCGTAACGTTTGTCTGTACCCTCCCTAACCTGCCTTATGCGTTACGTAACAAATGACCAATTTTATCTAAAAATATTGCAATTTCGCTGAGCTAGTTTTTTTGTATAATAAAAACAATGTTGACGACCCCGTAACCTAGTTGGTAGTTACGCTGCCTGCGAAGCGAGGGGTCCCGGGTTCGATTTCCGGCTTGCAGATATTTATGTGACAGATAAATGTTTACTCTCGGGTCATAGGTGTGTGATGTGTTATTAGTGTTGTCTCTCATACAACAAACGTAATTTTTAAGCAATTTTTTTCTCGATCTTAATAAACAGGTAAAAACTTTGTTAGCGCCACATAAGCGCATTTTATAAACTTCTACCCTCAACATTTCTTATATCTTGTCGGCTGCAGCGCCGACTGTCAAGTCAGTCTGACCATGGCTGCCAGGCAAACCGCATGCTCTTTGAGCCCATCCGCGCCGCTGACAATCCACCATTGTGGAATTTTCCACCGCTTTAGTTTATCATACAGTCCACTATATATCGTAAGGTCGTTTGTGTTGTGTACTGTGTCTGGTTTGGACAAGCCGCCAAGCAGGGAAGTAAGTCGCGTGAAGATCACTAATATCCCTTCAGCCAGCTTAAAGGTAAGTCTAGACTAGTGTAGTATACCTGCGCCCACACACGAAACCCGCTCTGGTTTAGTTAGCATTCGGTACTATAGCTGTGCTAACGCGCCATCAAACTTAAATATTTGAAAAAAAGGAAGTAAGGTAAGGTGGGGTAAGACTAACACGGGGCAAGACTAACACTGTCTATTATCTCGATACGTATAGCTTTATACAAAATTCTTCCAGTCTGCAAGATAGAACAAACGTAAATGTTCTCGGCTAAAACACACACATGTCGTTTCTTCAAGTGCATATCGAGATAATAGACAGTGTTAGTCTTGCCCCGTGTGTTAGTCTTACCCCACCTTACCTTACTTACCTATTTTTTATAAATGATGACACGGAACCCTTGTGCGAATCCGACTCGCACTTGTCCGGTTTATTTTTTATTCCAGGTGGCTCAAATCACAGTGGTTCCACCAGTGCTCGTGGCTCTTACCAAGTTTCCTTCCGACCACGACCTCAGTTCAGTCACCATGATATACAGTGGTGCTGCTCCTCTTAGGACCGACACTATCAATGATGTTTGTACCAGGTAACTTTTAACCCGGGATTCTGGAAGTGGGTTCCGTAGTCTTCAGGGTTCCCCCAAAATGAAATACACTAGCCCGCTGCTAAGCCCGCGTAATTTTGCCGTTTTCGCAATATTTTTTATTGCTGCTCCTCTCATCTTACTCGTAGCGTGATGTTATGCAGCCTATAGCCTTCCCCGATAAATGGACTATCTTACACTAAAATAAATTTGTTTGAATGCGCTAATCTCAGGAATTACTGGACCGATTTGAAAAATTCTTTAAGTGTAAGATAGTGCAATTATCGAAGAAGGTTTTGGGCTATTTAACATTACGCTAAGGTGAATAGGAGAGGAACAGCAATAAAAAAAATTGCGAAAACAGCAAATTTTCGCGGGCGAAGCCTTGTGATATTTAGGATGTTTCTATTAATGAGATATTGTGCACTTAGGTAGCATCTCGTACCTTATCAACTATTTTCAAAATAAATAATGATATATTTGGAAATTCCCAGGTTTCCCAATGCAGGTACCGTTCGCCAAGGTTATGGTATGACGGAAACCACTTTGGGTGTGTTTAAATCACATGTTCACGAGAAACCCAAGGTGGGAAGTTCTGGGAAGATCGTCAGAGGAACTGTAGCTAAGGTGCTAGTTATGTTTGTATTGTCTGACAAA
>LGAG01028707.1:300900-337847 GCA_001278395.1 Lerema accius
AAGTAGGTATGTCTTGGTTATTATTTAGTTTTTTCAAACGTCTACGTCAAGTGCTGCATAATCTAATTCAGAATTAGTTACGGCTCTTGTAAGATATCTGGTGATACTGTATTGGATGGGTATGGTAATTAAATTGCACGCTAATTATTCGATTAATTATAATTTTATAGCTACTTGCGTGGCTATTGTTTAGTTTTGAAATTATAAACTCCGTCACGCTTCGTCATGGTTCAATATTGCCATGGACCATGGTGAATTTAAAAATGATTCGCGCAGGATGGTATAACCTTATTAACTAACATAAAATTTAGGGGTCCCACAGGGAAGTACGTTGGGACCTTTCATATTTTTCATTTGGTCTGATACAAAAAAAATCTGCAACACAGTCTCTTGGACTTGGAACAATGGCCTACTTTACTTTTCAGTTTTTTGGAAGTCCCCAATAATAGAATTATTGCTTGTCTGTGCCAGACGTTTGTTTGAACCTTTTTCATCGGGGTTTTTTTTATTATAGGTAGTACCTACTAGGAATCGTCCGCGGCTCGGCCCGCGTAATTTTGCCGTTTTCGCACTATTTCTTATTGCTGCTCCTCTCCTATTCATCTTAGCGTACCTAATGTTATAATAGCCTACAACCTTCCTCGATAAATGGACTATCTTACACCGAAAGAATTTTTCAAATCGGTCCAGTAGTTCCTGAGATTAGAGCGTTCAAACAAACAAACTCTTCAGCTTTATATTATTAGTATAAATAGATACGAGTATCTATTTATTTCTTCACTTACCAAAGCAACATTATCCCTGTATTTCCACATCTCAGTCAACAAATAATCCCCGACGTTGATCGCAGCAGGAATCATTTTGTCTTTCGGTCCGTAAATATATTTCGGGTTTTTCAACATTTTACATCCTTCCATCTTGAGCGAATATCAAACGTAGTCTAAATATTTTTTTATAATGTGTAATTGTTTATATATATCTACGTATATTACGGTATATGTATATATGTATATTCGATAGTTCTGTGATAGAATTTCTAATCATGATTATGTAAGGTGACTGCACCAGTTATAGACCCGCAGGGATAAAGGTGACAAGAACGTCGAATGTTTTTTGAATCTCAAATAAAAATCTAAGAATTTTTGAATGAGAGGGACAGAAAATGCAGTGGGAGATTGTAGAATATTGGGTCATCCTGTAAAAAAGATGAATAGTGGAGTAAACTGCTAAAAAAATAAAAATTTTAAAAGAGAAAATTAGGGCAGGGCGGGAATAGATGAACAATGTGTTTTTGAATTAATAAAATGATACGCAGGTATAGTACGTAAGTGTTGACCTACAATAGAGCCATGCAGGGTAATGTAGTTCCAATTCCTAAAGGCATGTCGAATTTTTTTCATAATAGAAGTCTCTCATTATTATTATTATTATTATAAAA
Organism: Lerema accius; assembly: GCA_001278395.1. Taxonomy (NCBI): domain Eukaryota; kingdom Metazoa; phylum Arthropoda; class Insecta; order Lepidoptera; family Hesperiidae; genus Lerema; species Lerema accius. Next base: position 302,339 of record LGAG01028707.1, read on the forward strand.
AAAAAGGATTTCGAAGTATGCCCGCAATAGGGCCTACTACCTCGTTATCAGAGATTATATTTTATTTAATTTGTAATTATTTTATAATTGCAATCACAAGATTTGTAACAATTTGTGATGGTACAAGTCGCTGAGCTGATAAGGCTGCAATTAAAGTTGTTATTTTTTAATCTGAACTAAATTTATATTTGATTAATTATAAATATATAAGTATGTTTTATTAGGTATCTATGGATAAATAAAACTAATAAAGACCCAGAACTATAGAACCTTCTACAATCTTATACAGCCGTATTATTCCAACCTTATTAAGTTTATATTACTGGATTATTAATACAAAATAGGTACCAAATCGTACAACCGTATACTCAATTTTAGTAACCACGTAAAGTTGTGCGCCTATTTTAAAGTTAAAGAACATAAGAGGAATAGAGGGTTACAATTACTAAAATATCTACAATATTGGAAACTTGAATCGTCCGGTAAAATTGGGATCAAGATTTATTTGTGTTACGACTTTGTTAAAATTATAATACAGTTGAATAAACCGACCAAGTGCGAGTCGAACTTGCACCCTAAGGGTTTTGTACCATCATCTATGGAAGAAATTCACATTTATTGTATGGGACGCCTTAATATTTTTTTATTTTAAGTATTTGTTGTTATAGCGACAACGGAAATAGGTACATGAATTGTGAAAATTTCACCTTTTTAGCTTTCACAGTTTATGAGATACATACAGCCTGCTGACAGACAGACAGACAGATAGAGGAGGCCTAGTCAGTGTCCGGTTTTTTACTTTTTAGGAACGGAATTCTAAAAATAAGACAATTTACTACGGCGTAATGCAATATGTTAAAATGTAAAAATTGCTAAGAAAATAACCCAGGCGCGATGTTTGAGAAAAGTCCTTAATTTATTTTTCTTGCATGACATTCAACGTTTTTTGTCCTTAAAATAATTAAAAAAAGAACCAAATGTGAGCCGGATTTTTACACCAAGGGTTTTATAGGTCTTTTGGTGAGAGGTAGGTGGTAATTTTATGAAAAATATACTCTATGGTCTAAGATTAAAATGTCATTAGGAGCAAAAATTATACTGTACCTACTTTAAAAGACTTCAAAATAAACCTTTGATCAAATAACACTTTCTTTTGCTCCTCATTTGCCTTATATTTACTAAATATAAACTTGTATACTTAAGTACAGTTTAGGTTAAGTTGTTTAAAAATTAAAGCAGTTTTAAACATGGCTTGATAGCGAAGTAATTATAGTTGGCAAGAACGTCATTTTCAAGGTAAGGTTTTTGTACAATTACCCATTAAAGTATGTCCCTAACTAATTTAAGAATAATGCAGTAACCAAAGGCTTAAACCACGATACCTATAAAATGAAATAGAACTCGTATGATGTATTCAAGAGGAACCTAGTATGGTTTTGAATTACAATTTATCAGGTAAGTGATGTTTTTGTCGAGATAGTTTACTTCAAGAGATCAGTGAAACTATTAGTTATAGAAACACCGCTATAGCAAACGGCTAATATCATCATATAGTTACTAAAGGTACAAAAAATTGAAGGTCGATATCTGATGTGGAAAACTAAGGAATCAAACAAACTATAAGAGATAAAATATGTTGCAAAATAACGTCTGCACGGATTCCTAGTATCTTTATAAAAGTAGAAATATATATTACGTATACATGTTGTATAAGTTTATGAATCAAAGATGGTAATATCACCAGTAATGGACACTCGCTAACAGCACACAATTCCTTTTACGAAATAGCCAATGAATAGACAAGCTACGAATGATAATTATCGTAGTTACTAAAGTTCTAAAAATAGAAGTCCTTGACTAGTTTGTCATAACTAGTTAATGCCATAAATTATTATCCGTTAGTGACTTTCTCTTGTTTACAACTGATCTTCATAGCCATCACATTTTTATGGTATTTTTTTATATATTACAGTGCATTGTTTAAAAATCGGCTTTGTATGAAAAAGAAGAATTTTTAATCTGCGTAAACTGTCCATAACTGGTGTCTTTACCCCAATTATTACTCTGTGTGTGTACGAAAACTTGTATAATCATTTAATGAGGATACACATACTTAGTTTGTGTGTAATATTCGTACAGAGCAGCCGTGCAAAATGTTGAAAAAGCCGAAATATATCTACGGACCAAATGACAAAATAGTTTCCGCTAATTTAAACGCCGGGGAGTATTTATTGAATGAAATATGGAAAAATAAGGATACAGTTGCTTTGGTGAGTTGAATATATTAGTAGAATAAGTTGTGTGTTGAAATTTGTTGATCTGTGAATTAAATAAAGGTCCAAGGTTCATTTGATTACGTTTTTATTGCTAATGAAATCTGTTTGCTGTTTTGCCTTTTCGGAATAAGTGTGTTACTATTAATGTTATTATTATTGGCCAACGCGCCAGAAAAGTATTGTTTTTTTTTCAAAAGTATGTATGTCTGTGTATTTTTTTCTATGGTACGCTCTACATCCCAAACGGCTTTACGTATGTAAGGTGTTACTGGTTACATGTAAGGTGTTATTGGTTTATAATTGTATTGCATTGTATGTATCATTGTATCATTATATTGGTTATTTTTCTCTCTTGTGGGAAAGACATAGGCTATATAACCTCCAATAATTAATATAATTTTTTACCCCAACAATTTTTTAAGCAATCGAAGTTTTTGTTTATTAGTGATTAGCAATGACACTGGGAGAAACTAGTAATGAAACTGGGGGGGCGGTTAATATAATAGTGAGTAATATAATAGGGGGTAATAATAAATTAATAATTACTCCCATCACATTTAATTACAATAAAGTAATTCTTCAACAAGTAAAAAATTGGATGTGCTTCGACGATTTACGTGAGAATGGGAAAACGCATGTTTTTCCTTATAACGATGATAAGACTAATTTTAAGTTTATTTAAATACTAGTGGACCCGCCCTCGCTTTGCTTCGGTGTTTTCAATACGGCTGATCACGTAAACTGTCAGTCACGTCAGTTACAGACGTCCCATACAAACTTTAAATGTTAATAACTTTTGATAGAGTGGACTGATTTAAATAAAATAAAGCCTAAATAACGCCCCGAATTCAGGATTATTTATGTATTCCATCCATTGTTCTGTCAAATCAGCCGTTTTTACGTGATGTTCTTACAAACATACAGACAAACAGAGCCCCCACCCAACTTTCAATCCTACTTCCTACTAATATTATAAATGTGAAAGTTTGTAAAGATGTTTGGATATTTGGATGTTTGGATGTTTGTCCCTCCTTCACGGTCTAACCATTGAACGGATTGCTTAATAAACTCCGAAACTTGGTACACAGATAGGTTGCATCCAGGAATAGGACATAGGATACATTTTATCCCGATTATAGGTTCCCTTGGGACGAAATCAATATTTTGTTCATCGACTTTTCCGCGGGCGGAGCCGCGGGCATCGTCTAGTTTTATTATATGTAAGAAGAAAGATAGACCCCCTATGAATATAGTAGTAACCCAGAAAACACGGTTTTATATTTTTTCGTTGATCACCTTATTAAAATATGTTTTTTTTCCTCTGAAGTATAAATAGTAAATATAATGTTTATTTACGTGAATTATCATGTATTCCCTAGACGTAAATATCAGGTGCATCTTAGTAGGATCTTCAAAACTTTTAAAATAAATGGCAATTTGGTGGTTATGACTTTATACTTAAGAGGGAGTGATATTTAAGGGGAAGTAGACTTAGGCACCTAGACACCTAGGTTAATTTAAATACAAAGTGCATTACAAAGTCATACAAAGTCCTTGTTATTTTATTAATAATCTTTTTTTATTAGTAGCTAAGTTGTCAAACCTCTATCTTAGCTATATTACTACCTAATGTTTTATCAACGTTTTTATAGTTATTCTGCTAAATGGTATAAATATTATTTATAGTATTATTTATATTATAGGGACATATCAGTAGATTTCGCTTATCATTCTATGTTTCGACCTTTTAGACATTGAGTTAAGATGTTTTTCTACTGAGCACGGGTCTCATGTCTGAGGTCATAAGGTCTAGAGCAGTGTTTCTCAACCTTTTTAAAATAGTTACCTCTGTGACCTACGAGAAAAACTAATTTTACCCCGTCTTTAAGTGTTATCAAAACAATGCAATTTATTTCGCTGTATTTTTTTCTATGACCCTAATAATTAGCTCCTTCATTATCCCCGTAAAATAGCTGATTTACCCCTAAGGGGTAATTACCCCCAGGCTACGAACCTTGGTCTAGAGCATACTCCAACACGCTGTATTGACAAAATTGTAGAAAAAAAATTCAAAACATTTTTGGTGCACTTCCCTGAGAGTTAAATAGGGACAAAAATCGACAAAAATTGCGTTATGTAATACTTGAACGCCAATCACGCAATTGCAGCTTCTGACAGCCAAGATGCTGACAGCGACTGCAAATACTGATGCTGCTTTGAAGCAAATAAATTCATCTTACATTATAATAAAATTGGAAGTATGAGGGCTCTGTTTGTCTGTGTGTTTGAAAGAGCATCACGTAAAAACGTCTGATTTGACAGAACAATGGCTGAAATACATAAATTAATCCTTAACTCGGGGCGTTATTTAGGCTTTATTTTATTTAAATCAGTCCACTCTATCAAAAGTTATTAAAATTTAAAGTTTGTATGGGACTTCACTAACTGACTTGACTGACAGTTGACGTGGTCAGCCATATTGGAAAAACATACACCGAGGCGAAGCGAGGCGGGGTCCACTAGTTATAAATATATCCTTTTCTTATTCCTCAGATAAATGGAGCTACTTACGAAGAGTTGAAGTATGGCCAAATAGCGCAGGAGGCGATGAATCTAGCCGTCTCGCTCGTTCAAGCTGGTGTTAGAAAGGGAGAGGTAGTTGCTGTGTGTTCGGAAAACAGAAATGAGTTTTGGAGCTCTGTTATTGGAGCTGCCTGCACTGGGGCAATAGTTACTACTATTAGTTTGGGTTATACTAAAGGTTAGTTACTACTTCTATACTATATGACGACCCCGTAGCCTAGTTGGTAGTGACCCGGCCTGCGAAGCGAGGGGTCCCGGGTTCGATTCCCGGTCAGCAGATATTTATGTGACAGATAAATGTTTGTCCTCGGGTCATGGGTGTTGGTGATGTGTTATTAGTGTTGTCCATGTCACCCGTGATACAGGGAATCCTACTGCGGGGGTATGAGTGTGCTAGCGTTTAGCGTTTATACTACTATACCATACCTAACCTACTTCTATACCTATATTACTATACTAGAAGACTATCCTGACGTTATTATATAAATTATTTTGCCTTCTATAGTTTGACTAATCCCTTAGTTTTCCACATCACGTACTCCCGACCTTCAATTATCATGTATCTTTAGTAAATGCTCATCATATTGGACAACTTTTACTATGACGGCGTTTCAATAACTCTATTAGTTTGGCCGGTACTTTGAAGTATCTCGAATATTACGTACTGGCCATAATATAAAGCTGAAGAGTTTGTTTGAACGCGCTAATCTCAGGAACTACTGGACCGATTTGAAAAACTCTTTTAGTGTAAGATGTCCATTCATCAAGGAAGGCTATAGGCTATATAACATCACGTTAAGATTAATAGGAGACGAGCAGCAATAAAACAATTGCGAATACAGCAAAATTACGCGGGCGGAGATAAAAAATATGTAGCTAAGTCACTTCGACATTGAAGACAGATCCAACGACATCACATATTGTGAAATACATCAAACTGTTTGGATTATGGACCGCGAAAAATAAATGGACATACATACGTACATGCATGCTTACATACTTAATAAGACACACATACACTCAAAAAACATTACAAGCCTCCTGAAACACTCGGGTAAAAACAATAACAAGTTAGTTTGTACCCACTTGATGATTGATTATACTTCTCCCTTATCATAACTACAATTAAACACTCGATTATTATTTAATATTACAGTTTATAACATATTAAAGATAAAGTCGCGGTTAATACCCTGATAGTATTGTTTAAGTAGTATATCGACCATGTTATCTTTATATATCGATGTTATCTTAGGTTTGTAAAGATAACATACTTGTAATATGCGTATGGGACTTTGACCGTAATAGTACTATGTACCTATTATTTTAGACTAGCAAAAAAAATAGCTCTGCCCACGTAAATTTCCAGTTTTCGTAATATTTTTTATTGCTGCTCATCTCCTATTTATCTTAGCGTGATGTTATATAGCCTGTAGTCTTCCTCCATAAATGGACTATCTTACACTAAAAGAATTATTCAAATCGGTCCAGTAGATCCTGAGATTAGCGCGTTCAAACAAACAAACAAACTCTTCAGCTTTATAATATTAGTATAGATTATAGGTTATAGATTTTATTTGAAACGTCAATTTTTGACTACAAAAAAGCGTGTAAGGCCAAATCAATTAAGGGCGCAAATCATATTGAAACAATTTTATTTCCTCTAATCCACAGATGAATTAAAACACGTAATGGGAATAGCAAAACCAAAATACATCTTCTGTTCTCCTCTCTCCTTCAAATTTTACGCCAAAACACTAAACTCACTGGACTACATGAAGCAAATCTTTCTTTACGGCGACAAGAAGCATCCGAGGACCCTCCTATACAACGACCTGGCGATAGCTTCCAACCAAGTCGGTGCTGGTGGAATCAAACAGGACGTTCAGTTTGACAGCTTCCAGCCTGTGGATGTGACGGGAGATGATACATTGTTCGTCCTCTATTCCTCTGGAACCACTGGCCTTCCGAAAGGAGTTATGCTGTCACAACTGAGCGTGTTGACGGCTTTAACGTAAGTTTATTAACAAATCTTTGTTTATTTATGGAGTGCCTGCCCTGGATTTCTTTCGGTATACCGTTGTAGACCACGGGAACATTACCGTTTCCCGGGATAAAAGTGTTCTAGATTAGGCCCTGTTGTACAAGCTGCTAACATGCCTAATAAGACCTAAATTGGTCAAGTATTTTTTGGGTGATATTCAAACAGTGATAACCTAGTGCTTGGAACGTTGCTCTTTCAAACAGAAGTTCCTAAGTTCAAATCCCACGACACGCACTTCTAATTTAAAAGGTTATGTGCGTATTAGATAGGTACTAATTATCACTTGCTTCGGTGATCAAACATCGTGAGAAAACCTGCACACCTGAGAGTTCTCTATAAAGTTCTCAAAGGTGTGTGAAGTCTGACAATCCGCACTAGGCCAGCGTGGTGTACTATGACCTCTACCACTGTGAGAGGAGACCCGACCCCAGCAGTGGGACAGGTATGGGTTGCGATGATGATGATGATTCAAACAGAAAGACACTGCAATTCGAAAAATGGTAATTTGGTCATGGTTTGTCAATCTACATCAGGGTTAATCGTTTAGTAGCCCAAATTAAAGGCCAGACAAAATAAAAACTTCGATATTGCTGACTGCTTGATAGACCTCTTCTAAGCCGGACGGTTCGTTAAATTTTAATTTCTGATCTCCACAGACCAAATCCAAATATCCCAACAGTGTTGCTCAAACCCCTGACAATTACCCCCTGGTTCCATACCCTGGGGCTGGTCAGCACCCTGATCAACTTCATAAGAGGAGTCACCGTGGTATACCTGGCTAAATTTGACCTGGACGTTTATTTTCAAACCATTGAAAAGTATCGGGTAAGTTCATACTGCTAATTAGATACTATTGGCATTATCGGTGAAGGAAAACATCGTGAGGAAACCTGAGAGTTCTCCATAAAGTTGTCAAAGGTGTGTAGTCTACCAATCCGTACTAGGCCAGCGAGGTGGACTATGGCCTGTACCCCTCACACTGTGAGGCGACCCGAGCCCAACAGTGGGATAAAGGTTGTGATGAAGAAGTTTATATTGCTACAAATTGCCTACCAAACATAGAACTCTTTAATTATTTACAAATATAAAATTTTAGCGCTCATAGCTCGGCTTGCATTGATCGTAAATGATCGATGAAGTTAAGCAACTGCAGGCGCAGTTGGAAAGTGGATGGGTGATCGCTAGTGGCAAAAATTTTATGAGCGTTTCCAATCTAGAGGTCATGTCCTCACATGTGAGCGTTCCCTTTTATTATCCGTTAGTGTTACTCTCCTACTTATGTAACGCATCATACATTTTACAAGACATCCTCCTCCCCCAAATTGCGTTACGTACCTAATACTAAAACGCCATGTTATCAAAACAAACAATACAAAAGTTTTTTTCTGTATTTTTCTAATTTTACTATCCCCATAATCAGGTCCTTAATTATCTCCGTAAAAAAGCTGAGTTACCGTTGTGGAGATAATTACGCCTATACCTCTTATTTTTCGTCGTGATATAAAAGGTAAACAATCTTACAATGTCTTTTTATTGTAATTATCGATTTAAAAATAAGACCGACACAAATTAAAAAAAACTAAAAAATAAACACTAATTTAATGTTAAAATAAATTTCTGTATACTTCTAAATATTTTTTAATTAATTAAATAAATAAAAGTTGTGCCAAGATTGTTTACCTTTTATATCACGACGAAAAAAACGAGGTATAGTTAGGAACTTGTGGTTTAGGGCTTCTCACTTATGGGAAGAGACCCTTGCTCAAAAGGGCCGCTATGTGTATTGTACCCAGCAGCTATAGGTATACTTTTGCTATAGCATGGATTATTATTTGACAGATATCACAACTAGTAGTGGTCCCTCCAGTTCTAGTGGCATTGTGTAAGTCCCAGCTTCAATATGACGTCAGTTCTGTCGAGATAGTATATTGTGGAGCAGCGCCGCTCTACCGGGAAACTATAGACGCTGTTATGAAGAGGTAATGTAATAAAAATGAAAAAAAACTTTATTTAGAGCAAAAGACGTAATGTAATGATAGTTTTAAAAGTTGTATTCACAGATGTTGATTAGAAATATATTTACTCTGTTATCAACCAAACAGTTGATCTCTTAATTACTCGATACAGCAAGGAGGGTTGTCTTTTTAGCGTATGTATGTATGCATATATATGTATGTATGTAGTATGTATGTATGGACTTATCTCGTTTGTATAAGTGAAAATACTGCCTTAATTTTCAGCTGTCACTTTTTTTGTTTTTTTGTAAATGTTTAATAATAATTCTGTTCAATGTTAAAATTTATTTGATTTGTCCCCCTTTTCTTAAGTATTTATAAGAGTAAATATCTTGTTATTTGTATATTTATAAGCCTAAATAAGCTAGCATCGGATTGTCAATCTTATTTACGGTAAAATTTCAGATTTCCAAATGTATACATGGTGTTGCAAGGATACGGAATGACTGAATGTACATTGGCTATAACGTTATGTTTAAACCCCGATAAAGTTGGCAGTGTGGGTACTGTTACTTCAAATACTGTTGTAAAGGTAAGTATGTGACTAGCTTAAGTTAATATAACGTTTTCACTCGCACGAACATTGAAAAATAGGCTTTGTATACACTTGTACAAATATTTCCTACTAGAAATCGCTGGCGGCTTCGCCCGCGTAATTTTCCCGTTTCTGGATTTTTTTCCTGCTCCTCTCCTATTCATCATAGCGTAATGTTATATAGCCTATAGCCTTCCTCGATAAATGGACTATCTTACACTAAAAGAATTTTTCAAATCGGTCCAGTAGCTCCTGAGATTAGCGCGTTCAAACAAACAAACAAACTCTTCAGCTTTATACATTAGTATACAGGGTTAATTTTAATTAGCGCATCACCCTTTGCAGGCAGCTTCTCCACATCAATCCCAACAACATAATTTGTTCTACCACTTTTTGAAATTAATAAATTTTAAAATTTAAATTTTCTCATACAAAATTTATGTGTTGCTTCTGAACTAGGATTGCTCTGCGCATACGTTGAATGAATGCGGGCGGCGAGGTAGGGGCGCCCGGGAGTTGTCATTTTAGCTATTTCTTGCAAAATACAGAGTAATAAATAACAGAGGGAGCAAACATTTTTTTGTTTATTGTTTTTTTGGTTATTTATCGAGCTATGTAAAAAGTGGTAGAACAAATGTTGTTGGGATTGATGTGGAGGAGCTGCCTGCAAAAGGTGATGCGCTAATTAAAATTTACCCTGTATAGATAGTAATGTTTTTTTAATGGTTCATAATATGATACAATATTTGCTATGTGCATAAGGTCTTAGTATCAATTCACAGTAAAGCAAAAGTTTTATTAGGAAATTTAGAATAAGGTAGAGTTATACCTACTTGATAACCAGAATAAAATATATTTCTTTTATATTTGGAAACTGTCCATCATTTAAGATTCAGAAAATTATTTTGAGTGAAAGTTTATGTTTTTAATAAAAATACTAGTGGACCTGTCCTCGCTTCGCTTCAAGAAACCTATGGCGAGACAAAAGTAAAAAAGTAGCCTAAGTTACTCCTTATTATATCAGCTACCCGCCAGTGAAAGTCCCGTCAAAATCGGGCCAGCCGTTTCAAAGATTAGCCGGATCAAACACACAGACAGACAAAAATTAAAAAAAATATATTTTGGTTCGTGTACCGTGTACACATGTATGCATTAAGTTAAAAGCGGTTATTTTAATAATACAAACAGACACTTCAAGTTTATTTGTGGTATAGATAATCCTATAAATCCAATTTTATTTTTCAGATAGTTAACCCAGAAACAAGAGAAGTACTAGGCCCTAATCAGGAAGGAGAGATTTGTGTCAAAGGTGCTATGTTAATGAAGGGATATATAGGGAAAGATAAGTCTACAGACTATGATGATGAAGGATTCTTTAAGACCGGTGATATTGGATATTATGATGATGATGAATACTTCTACATTGTGGATAGATTGAAAGAACTTATAAAGTATAAAGGATTCCAGGTAAGGAAGGAAGAAAAAGGAATTTATGGATCTTATTTAAAAGTCATCAGAGAATAGGGTTGTTACTATAGACTCAGTGTTCAGAATAAAAAAAATATAAGGCAAGGTGGGGTAAGACTAACACATGGGGCAAGACTAACACTGTCAATTATCTCGATACGTATAGCTTAAATACGAAATTCTTCCAGTCTGTAAGATAGAACAAACGTAAATGTTCTCGGCCAAAAGACACACATGTCGTTTCTTCAACTGCATATCGAGATAATAGACAGTGTTAGTCTTGCCCCGTGTGTTAGTCTTACCCCACCTTACCTTAATTAAAAAAATGTAAACCAATTTAAAAAACGGTAACTGAAAAGTACAAAATAACGGATTAGGGACAGAATTTCTTTTGAGGTCGGTGTGGTTTAACTATGATGATAACTATATTGCCACCGAATTTTATCATGTTCTTCTATTTTTACATATTTAAACACTTCAAAGTTTACGTAGGGTAAATGATAAAATAAAGTATTGGTAGTGAAAAAAAAAAGTTGCAGTCGGATTTTCTGTTTTGTGTTATAGGTGGCTCCAGCTGAGATTGAAGCGTTACTCCTAAAACATGAAGGTGTAAGGGATGCAGGAGTAGTGGGAATTCCTAATTCTAGGGCTGGTGAAGTGCCACTAGCGTTTGTAGCACTACAACCAGGGGCTAAAGTTACTGGGAAAGAGATACAAGACTTCGTTGCGGCAAATGTAATTATTAATTTAACTTTGATTGGAATTCAAAATAATGGCTGTTTTAAGGCTACTAAAAAAAAAAACATATATTTCGACATTAAAACAAAGACAAAACTAAAATAAAAGAAAAAATGAATTTTATAACAATCAGTCTTGACTTACACAACATTGTTTAAATATGGTATAATATTAAAGATTTTTTTCTTTTTTTAGTTAAATAAAAAAAAAACTTTTTTTCTCTCGCTGTTTTAGTCCTATAAAAGTATAAAAGCTTTATTTTTTTACAGTTATCCAGTCCTAAGCATTTGCGTGGAGGAGTGAAATTTATAGACGAAATACCAAAGAATGTTTCGGGCAAGATATTGAGGAAGGAATTACGAAAATTGGCGAAAGCTAGAAAGAGCAAACTTTGAAAAGATATGACTGAAACTTGATGAGATTTGAATTAAAGTCTTGGACTTATAAGTTAAAAGTATTTAATGTTAAGATGACAGTAATTTGTATATATGGTTTTGAGTTATAAGTATTAGAAAGACTTTATTATGAAACTATAAAGTTCGAAATAAAGGTTTGTTTTTCATTGATTGGATTCTATTTCTGTCTTAAAAATGCTTTAACGAAACGTGTTTTAAAAAAGTTTATTATTTAGAAATTACTCAAAAAATAAAAATAATTTAGAAACCATCATTCAATGGGTCCTGGGTTCGATTCCCAGCAGAGCAAAAATTGGAAATATGAATTAAAATGTATTTGACAGAACATTGTGTAACTAAGGCAATGTGGCCGCGTGTAGGTACACTACTGAGTTATTTGAGTGACTAAAAAAATTTTTAGATTCTGAGTTTTTTGTTAATACTAGCAACACTTTATTTTAAAAATCCTATGTTCTAGCGCTCCAAAAACATCTCAGAACGAAGCTTTGAAAATATATCAGAACCACAATAGCAAAATATTTTACTAGCCAAGAATATCTAAGAATCACAATTTGATAGCGAAGCATTTCAACTAAAAGCAATTTTATAGTCAAGGGTCCGTACACGTCCGTACGTTTTATTTCCATGAGACGCCTAACTTTTTCTATGTCAATTCTCAAATGTAATGTGATAAAGGAGGTACACAGAGAAAAAATATGTTGATTTAACTAGTCTTAAAAATTTATTCCTACTTCTTACTCCTTATATTTTTCTTTTTATTAAATATCAAGATAATTTTCGAAAATTAATGAAATACAAAATGTATAATTAACGAGGTCGTAAAAAATTGTTACTAACCATCTGTTTTTTTTTGTTGCTTACTTCCGTTTTTGTTGTATTGTATAACTTAACAGCCACATTAACGTACAAATCATAATATCGACCGTTGTACTTGATCAAATTATTTTTTATCTCTGCTACCTTCTTTATCTTCGACATTAGAGAATCGTCATAGAACTACTCTCGAAAAATTTGCTCTAAAAATGTAGGTACTACGGATCCCTGACTATTACAAAACATTTCGATCAGAACAAGACAAAATAAAATAAAGCCTAGCTCTTATGTAAACACATTTCTCCAAACTTGTTCCCAAACTAAACGGTTCACAATTTTCGTCACTCGCGCTCTGCCCGTCTCTGACGGCACTTTCGCTTTTTTTTTTAATTCAGTGCTCTGGTATATACAGTCACTTAATATTTTAACTAACATAAGACTTAAAAGACGTTAAATTAAACACTTTAGTGGAGTAAGTGGACTTACGTTAAAAGTTTGAAGTGTTGAAAAATCCGAAAACTTGATCTCTTATCAAAGATAATCAAAGTTTTAAGTGATAATTATAGTTGGAACAAAGTGGATTTAGTGACAATTAAAAAAAAAAGAGTTTTTTCGTGTTTCTTTCGTGTTCTTCTCATTATAAAGTGAGTTCGTTTTGAAGATAAAAAAATAAAAAATTGTGTTAAAAAATTGTAACGAGTCTAAAATTTTTGTTTAACACGTTAAATATCAAACATAAATTTAAATTAATATTGATATGATAAATTTATAAGTACCTCTTTGCTTCTACCACTTAGAAACAAGGTATTAATTAATCGATGTGAAGAGACCGAATAATGAATATTCAAGCAATAAACCTCGAAAAAATTGCCGTTTTAATATTTCTAAATATCGTAAGCGTAAAATGTTTTGACGGAATCGATTTAGATGCTTTAAACGAAAACTTATTTGATTCCAAAAACATAATAAATAACCAAGGAAACAATGGTCTATTGAGACTTATTAAAGAGGACAATTTTAATAAGGCTATTGTGAGAAACATAGGACAAGATACCGACACGGTAAATCATTATGAAGATATAACTATTATGGACGAAAATGGTGAACTTAAAAACTTAAAATTTAAATCTGCGTCAGTGCCGGTGAATTTGCAAAAACTTGTGACAAATGGTGTGAATTCTGTGACAAATGACAATCTAGAAACTGGAGTAGGGCATGATGATATAGGACAAGTGAATAAAGAAATGCAGAAGTCGAAGTTTTTCGATGAATTGGGATGTAAGTATGACATATTAATTATAATATTATGTTTTTTATTTTTCCTAAGTGTAAGTACGTACCTACGTAAGGTGTTTACAATGTTTTCAGCTTGTACACCCTGGGTTCCTGACCTGGGGTAATTACCCCCGCAGGGGTAAAGCAGCTATTAAACGGTACTTTTGTAGTTACCCCCAACGCGAATTTTCACTGTTTTTGGTTATTATAATGAATTCGTTGATCCTTTAGCTATCCGGTGGTACAATTTAAATTTGGATGTAGACGATATAGATTCGAAACTACGATAAACTGTATCCTTAGATTTTGTTATCATTAGGTTTTTAGGATTGCACTCGTATGGTAGCAAAAAAGACATTCACGTCACAAAAAAGATGTTTGTCCACAAAATAATTATGCTAAAAGACCTCCGTATACTTCGATAATATTGTATTTCTTATAAAGATCTCATAATACAAACGTAATGTTCTGTAATAGTTACGACTTGACTGGAGAAAGTTAGATCCGGTTTGGTGATCGTTAATCGTACAATATTATAAGATAATCCAAGGTTTTGTGGAAAGTTTAAGGTAAGCGTAAATAAAATGGTGATGTAAGGGACAAACCATACGTTACAGGAGCTACTTTATTGACTGCCGTTTAAAGAGTTCTGGATTCGAATCCTAGTAAGGCAGAGATTTGAATGATGAGTTTTATTTTAATTTTCTTGGAGTACGGACTACAAGATGATAATTTGATATCATTATGGAAATCAACACTAAAAGTATCACCAATGCGTTGCACGTTTTTTTCCGCCGTATATATTCCCGTATTCGCAATATTTTTTATTGCTGCTCCTCTCCTATTCATCTGGGCGTGATGTTATATAGCTTATAGTCTTCCTCGATAAATGGACTATCTTACAGTAAAAGAATTTTTCAAATCGGTCCAGTATTTTCTGAGATTAGCGCGTTCAAACAAACTCTTTATATTATTTTCAGAAAGCGAAAATTTTTTTACTTCTTTTTTTTTGACGCTACCAAATAGGATCTCATAATTTTCCTCAATATTTATGTTAATTGCAAAATATGTTTCAAAGTAAAGCAGGTTAAGGCCAGTAAATGTAGAAATTGGTATGACTCAATAGTTTTTGGGGTTTTACTATAAAAGTAATATTACTTTTATATATATATTATACTTATTTTATTTGTGGTTTGAAAGATTTTATGTTTCATTGTGCCATAATAGGTAGGCATTATAACTGTTATAAGTTATGAAATGTGGGATTTTTTTTTATGTAATGTGACAAAATTGCTTTTGGGAATCAGCCCCTCTAGCCAAATGCCCTTTCCTTCAAACGCTCACGCCAAACGCTATATATCTAAACATGCATGGGAATAACTTACGACGCCATTTTTTTTCCGCGCCTAATGACATTCCCATACATTTTTAGATTGCGTTAGGTGTGAGCGTTCGAAAGAAATGGCATTTGGCTATAGGCTCAGACCGGAATAAATCAAATTCCCTTATGGCGTTTCAGTTTGATTATAATTAGATACCGATACTATTTAAGGGGATGATATACGTGAATGACCTTGAGCTTATTTTTTGATTATATCAGATGAACTAACGCTATTAAATTATTTACTGGACGCCAGAGGGGATTTACTGCGATTAGAGAGTTAAATATTGGGACTATTAAATTAAACATTGGGACAACAAGACGTGACTAATTTATTATTACGTCACTCTTAAACACTTGAAACATAGTAGAAATGGTAATTGTAGTCATAATCTTTATCTGATGGAGTAATACACATCTATATAATGTATATAAGTATCTATATCTATTATCTATACTAATATAAAGCTGAAGTGTTTGTTTATTTGAACGCGCTAATCTCTGGAACTACTGGACCGATTTGAAAAATTCTTTTAGTGTAAGATAGTCGATTTATCGAGGAAACCTATAGGCTACATAACATTACGCTATGATGAATAGGAGAGGAGCAGCAAAAAAACAAATATTCCAAAAACGGGAAAATTACGCGGGCGGAGCCGCCAGCGACTTCTAGTTTATTACATAAACTAGATGCTTTAAAACCAGCATTAAATTAAGTATTAATTAAAATCAAGAATCAGTTAAACTGTTACTTAGTACTATGCTAATACGTTCTTAAAACCTAGATCAAGAACGCGTTCTAAATTTAAAAATTAAAAAGTAAAACCGGTGGCCGCTTTCCACCCGCTCTCTACCTCTCTCTGGCGCCGATTGGCAGAGGTACGCAACATTTTAACTACATGTCAACATTTTTTTTAAAGTTAACTTAATATATAAAATCATAGCATACGTTTGTCACTGAACTCCTCCTAAACGGCTGGACTGATTGTAATATAAATTTTGTGAGGTGTTTTATAGGGACCAAGTATGGTTTACGACCACAGTTGGATCTGGTAGGTGGTGCTGTTGTCGAGATACTTCAAGGGTGCAGCTAAAGTATTTAAATATTTAAATGTCGTAGTAAAAGTTATCTTTCATATTTATATTAGTTAATTATCTAACATAATTAGATACTATAGTTTGTTACAATTAAATTATGGTCGAACTTTGACCACATAGTAGGTCCTTTTAATATATTTACGCTTTTGACTGATAGTGTAATTGTAGGTATATTCTTTTTTTACAAAAAAATATCGTTTCTTTGCGATTCTCATGTTACCATGTTCCCATCGCAATTTATTCTATTATTACATTATAATTAAATTTGAAGCCAAATGTTGCACACTTCTCACTCCTAGGTAATCGTCTTCTCATAAGATTCTTGACAGTACCGCGTTATTCTTACAAACTGATGCACGTTTTTAAACACAGACAATTAAAAAAATTACAAACGTCTAAATTAAATGTTTAAGTACAAAGTGACATTTTACAGTGTTAAAAAAGAAAAAAATCGTTGTAGTTACTCTGTGGTCAATAAGATTATAAACAATTGTTTTTATCAGGATTCGGTAAGTGATAATTCCCGGGATCTGATAAATAACCCTAAAACGTACAATGAGTAATCAAATAATAAATTGATAAAATACCAGTTGATAAATTTTCTTTAATATCATGTAGTTGTGTCAAGATTATGCGTATAATAATTCTAATCCGCTCGATTACAAATTTAGTTATTAACTCCTAAATTAACGCTTAACTATTAAGCATTAAAGTTTATTAAATCTAGTTTAACGTTTAAATAAAATAAACCTTAAACCTAAACATTATAATTATTATTATGTCGCCGATGCATAAGTTTAAAAACCAAAACTCGGTAATAATTTCTAAATAAATAGAAAAATAAAATGTATTAAGTACCTACTTGATAATTACGAATAATAAACGGGGTAGTGATGGGATGCACACCCGTTATTTTTAAGGATGAAGGAAGCTGCTTCAAAAAAAAATGTAGTTATGCAAAATTACATATTTCCAACGTATTTCCTATTTTTCTTTCGCTAAAAATGTATTGATGAACATCATCATTATTCATTTCATTCCACTATTTTCTCCCACTGTTGGACTAGGGTCTCCATTCAGAGGTGCTATAGTCTTCCACGCTGACCAAGTGCGGCTTAGCAGGATATACAATATGTATATTTATAGTCATAACTAAGAATTCTTGGGCTAACTATAAAGTGCTTTTTAGCTGTTGCGTGCAGACCGCCATTTACAGAAGGATATCTTGAAGCAAGCGTTTCATACAATCATCCACGAATGCTTCAAGCTGTCCGTCTATTACTAATCTTAGGATTAAATCAATTAATATACGTAAGAATTACTAAGAAGAATTAAGCTATGTTACTCGGGCATTTTACGCACATAATTTCGATAAGTTACTGTTACACTTATACAAGAGGTGAACATCTGTCTTTTAGGATATAACGCATCTTTTGATCTACTTAGAATAGAATTAACACTAACGATTACTAACTGGACTACTAATATTTACTAACAGGACTATACTGCAAATAATTATATCTTTAACAGTCCTCTTACTAAGGGATGATCAATAACTAATATTCTCATTAACACGTATCACTAACAGGAGCTACTAACCAACTAACAGTCCTACAGTCCTACTCTAAGTTTATCAACGTCCATGGACGGTAGATGGTGGCGCTGACAGCTCGTTTAAAATCCTCATAAAAAAAATAGTTCATTCATCAAAACTAAACCATAGATTAAGGTCGATCACGAAACAATAATTAGGGTCGCGATTAAAATCGTATTACTTTCTTCAACCAGACCTCAGTCTGTCACGACTGTCACGTATGTCACGTCAACTGTCACGTGTCACGGTAAACAGAACGTGACGTTATGCATATACGGTTTCGTAAGAAATTGCGAAAAAAATGCTTTTGTTAACCGGATGTTGGAGACAATGGTATGTCAAATTGGATGGTGTTTCGAGATGGGCATTGATGGTGAAGTTGTGACGTCACTGTAAGGTTATGGGCTTGACACACACACACACTCACACACACACATAGGTACATACATCACAAACATCGTTCCTAGTTCTCATATTCCGACCGAAATATAATAAATATTATTTTAAGGCCTATTATAGAGCTTGATATGAGTCCTAAACAGCGTGATACTAAAAGAATTAATACACCTAGTTACAGAGAAACCTTTGTCAGGCCAGCTAGTATTAGTATGTAAAATTAAATTAAATATATCGAGCTATTAATAGGGAGGTGAGGTAGGCACTTTTAAGCTACAAATTTCTTTATAGTTATACCCACTTCAATAGCATTTTTGACACAATTTACCCAATAGGTATTTCATACATTCACATGAAATATAGTTATTTTAGCAAACTCTCAACAATAAACTAAGTTTTGACACGCAAAAATTTTACATAATTGTAACAATTTAGCACCAAAACTAATTAAAATTATGCCGCTGTCTTGCAACGAAAGTGTGCACAAAGAATACAGTGACAATGTTTCGTTTTGAAATGGGATAAGTCCCATTTATTGCAATGAGTTTTGTTTCTTTTTTTTACCAAAAGGAATAAATCATTGGCTAATTCTTAATAAATAATGTATTTAGTGGTTTCACATGATGAAAAAGCAAATATTTGAACAGAAAATAAAAAAAAAAATTGTTTCTGGATATTTAATTTGACTTATTTCTTTTGTAGATTTAGTTACTGAATAATAATCTTCTTTTATATCGATAGTCCTTAAATCGATACCAACTTAAACTTAGGTTAACGTTAAAACTTATTACTTAATACATAAAAAAGGTTTTTTCACCAATCAACCTTATCATAAACAAAGCAAGCTCCCATTTATTCTTATATCATATTTTGTTTACCCTTCGTCTATAACAAAATAGCATTAAATATTACAGATATTTATAATATATAATTATCTCAATATAAATACCCATAATATGTAAATATCTAACTAAAGATACTCATATAGATATCCAGCTATAGATACCCATATGGATAAAATATCTGATTACTTAAGAAAAGTTTCATAAGTGACATCAATGACCTCGCGCGGTCCCGGATTCAATGCCCGCGTGGTGCTAGCAACGCTCGCGGTCCTATTTCACGCAGCGCTCCAAGCGGAACGAAAGTGAATCTCGCACGTGATCACTTTCCATCTCACACTTGTCTTATTTATGGTTAAATTATACAATAGTAACCAATAACCAATGATAATTAATAATAGTTATTTAATATCTAATTATTATTATTTACTAAAACAGTTGTAGTTTGCTTTCCAAACAGGCTGATATTTTTTTTTGCCATAAATAGCAAAATAAATTTAAAAAAAATTAAGTAAATGATAAGTACCTAGTCAAAATATTAAATAATAAATGATTTTATTACGAAACACCTGTTTTAACAAATTCCCATTCAAGGACTACTAAATTGCGAAATTTTTATTAAAACTGATTCAGCTACTTAGGAGTTCAGTGACAAATAATATAATGTACGGATATTTTTGGATACAAAGTCTCGTTATAGTTTAATATATCTAAGTGTACTTAGTGTGTACATTGATTTTGAATAAATTAGAGGCTTTGTCACAATAAGAACATACTTTATAACATATACACACGTTTTATGTTTTGTTTAATATTCAAATATTTTATAAATCTAACCCAACTCCAACTCATAATTTAGAAAATACGGTAGGTATTTTATCAAGTTTTACGTCAAATTGACACTGGAACAACTAAATGACATTATAACACTTATCAAATTATAAACTTGTTTACGAGAAATCTTGATACTTTATAATGATAACTTACATCAATATCTGAGATTACTATCTAACCACTCCTTAACGATATCCGTCCCTAACAAGTTAAAACCTTATTATTATAATTTATAAAGTATCAAGACCTCTCAAGCGCACTTGCCTTGACGACTTTCGCCATAGCTTTCCAAAACAAGATGGCATCCAAAACGTGTTAAGTACCTAAATAAATACAATGGAATTTCAATCCTGTATCGTTAGAAAAAACGTACAATTTTGCTTACTATTCACTCCCAATTATTCAATGTAGGCTTAAACAGGTTGTCAAATAAGTTGAGCTTAAAGACGTTTGTAATAAGGTTTATTTTTGTTAAATGATAAATCAACTGCTTTCTTGTGATAATTGGACCGGTTAATTTGATATTTCGGGCAATTTGTCACTGATCTGTTTCTAATTGGCTTTATTAAGTTTTAACGTGGGTATTAATGACCTGACATGGACAGTTGCACATTAGAAAAAAATACTACAAACAAATAGACAAATTATAGAGTACGTAACTATTTGTCGCTCTCATAGTCTTAACATATTTTAACCCTCGGATTAAAATTAGCCGTGTCAGTCACATGGCCAATATAGTTAATACAAAATGAATACATCAAAGACTAAAACATAAATTATGTCTCATAATTGCCTGGATAAAAATCAAACCCAGTATTTTAATTGATAGGTCAAAGTCAAGGGCATCAGTTGAAAAGATGGTAATGAGGAAGGAAGTTTCTTCTCCTCATATTAAAGCAATTTTACGAAGCGGGAATAGATTTAAAAAACCGGCCAAGTGCGAGTTGGACTCGCGCACGAATGATTCCGTACCATCTATACTAATATTATAAAGCTGAAGAGTTTGTTTGTTTGTTTGAACGCGCTAATCTCAGGAACTACTGGACCGATTTGAAAAATTCTTTTAGTGTAAGATAGTCCATTTATCGAGGAAACTTATAGGCTATATAACATCACGCTAAGATGAATAGGAGAGGAGCAGCAAAAAAAATTGTTTCAGAAACGGGAAAATTACGCGGGCGGAGCCGCCGGCGACTTCTAGTTATCTATAAAAGAAAATCTCGTATGTTATATTTTTTTAATATTGAGCAAAAAATAAGAAAAAGATACGCTTATTGTATGGAGACCCTCCTTAATATATATTTTATTTTAATATTTGTTGTTATAGCGACAACGGAAATGCATAGTAAAAATTTCAGCCTTCTACTTATCACGATGTATAAGATACAACCTGGTGACAGACAGACAGACAGCGGAGGCTTAGTATTAGGGTCCCGTTTTTACAAACAATTACCTACATAAGTGTTTCATTGATACCTATATGAGGTGAATAAATGTTTTTTAATTAGAATTTTGAATTTGGACATTTTCCAGTTTATTAGTTTAAAGTAATTATAAAGGAAAATTTAAAGAAACTTTACGATAGGCAAACGTGACTGATTATTGTCTTTGTCACGTTTTTATGTCGAGATCCGTGGCTGTGATATATCTACGGGATATTTCCCATGCTCTCACTAGCTTTTTTTATAATCGTGACTCGTGCGGAAATAATGGCCTTCAAAATTAAATTTAGCAAAAGCTATAGACATAGAATGATAAAACAATACTATATCAATTATTTTATTACTCTAATTCCATAGATAATTTATTTGTCTTAAAAATTAAGAGGCGTCGCAGTTTTTTCTTTTCTGTTAAATCGGTAGTCCAAATATCAAGTAAATTAATTCAGCAAATACTGCATAACATTGCAATGCAATCTTAAGTCAATTATAACAAAGTTACGTAGAATTAATTGATTTAATTAGCATTTACTTCAGACGGAAGTTTCCGATATTAGGGTAACCATTAAATATAACACGAC
Source organism: Lerema accius (assembly GCA_001278395.1). NCBI lineage: Eukaryota > Metazoa > Arthropoda > Insecta > Lepidoptera > Hesperiidae > Lerema > Lerema accius. The sequence goes on from LGAG01028707.1 coordinate 324,666, forward strand.
TTTGCTTTTAATAAATAAATGATTTGATCGTCACTAACCATAAAAAAAAAATCAAAATAAAAAAATATTAAAATCTATAAGAAAGTTAAATCCTAATTGTAATTCTAATTTAAAAAAATGTAGAAAATCTATAAAACGATTGTATCTAAATAATCCAAAATATTTTTTCTATTTTTAGCTCGAGTTATTTACAAATTGCTAAATTGTCCATATTTTAACCATAAAGAAACATACATATTACATCTAAAAATATTGATAAACTGATCGAAAAAAAAACATTTTAAACTTTAGGAAAATAATTTGTGACGAAATCCCAACAGTATTGTAAAGATGGTAACCCTAATGTAATAATAATACATCCGCGATCCACAAAAAATGATTTAATAAAACTCTTTTATTCCGTTTTATAATTTAGCACTGGTAATAGTTGCATAACAACGTTACGTAGGAGAAAATATTCGAACCTAATCGTTCAGTTTCATTTCATTACGACTCTTCACATAATCCTTATGTTACGCACCATAAGATCGTTAGTTGATTAAAATTCGCGTCATCGTAACAGAACCGCAACCGAAAGTAAAGAGCTAAAGAGAGAGGGGACGCGCCACGCATTCTACTTCCGATTTCTTGTTTCCCGCGCTCGGACGTCTTGACCACAGAGTACACAGATTAACCAGACTAAACATTACACAGATAGTAAAGACACGTTTTCGAAGAAAGTTTTAATAATAAAAAATATTAATTTAGAAGAAAATGTAGCTATTGTTGACACAGTTAAAAAAATTTGAAGAAAATTAAAAGAGAAGTTTATTTATATTTTTTTAAATAACATTTACGCAATATAACAATGACTTAAAAGTTAAATTCGAATTTATTATTGTAAATTAAAATCAGTGGTTAAGAAATGTGTTAATTTCTTTGAGTGAAATGTGCGTACAGACTATAAACACAAATGGTGTCGGGAAGAAAAAAAATTTTAAGATTCGAAGAAAATTTGGCAGTATGGGGAAGTTATCTTGGACTTTATTTTTTTTTATTTTATCATTTCACGGAGTCCTTAGTTCAGAAGCTGAAAATGACGTATTAACGTTACAAGATGATTTAGATTTAAAAGATGAGTTACCATCAGATAGGCGGAGGCCCAGTAATGGACAAGAAAAGGATATTCTATTATTGGACGCTCTAGGACGACGGAAAGGATCGTACCATAACGGGTACAGCTCATCTCAAGAAGACGAATCCATAATGGATTTGTTGGGAAAAAGTGAGTATTAGTACTAAGTCAATAATGCTTTAAATTGAAACTAATTCAATTATGAATCTACATAATACCAATGTAATGGTTGTTTAAGAAAAATGTTATTTTCAAAGGTGGATGTGATGTTATAAATTTAAGTCTATTATAAAAATTTAGTACTAATAAATGACGTCATAATTAAGTTGATCTCTGAGGTAGTTCCATAGTAGAATTGAAAAAACTACTTTTTAATATTTACGTAAAATTAAGGTGTTCATTATAATTTTGTGATCGAACTTCATTTTGACATGTTAATCATAGTCATCATTTAATCATCGACTTAAAACTATTTAATATCTACCTACGTTTCGCAAAATCGTGAAAATTAAATGCATTAAAATTACCGTAATGATAACAAAAATAATTTACTCATAGCACGATGCATTAGAATGTCAGCTAAAATTTCAAAATAAACTGAAAAGTAACGAAAAATTTCCATATTTAAATTCTATCCGCCAATTCCGTAAAGCATTATGTAATTACGTAATTAATTATTCATAGACAATGTAACAGTAACCTAGAGTAGTTACGTAATGAGATATTCACATAGATAAGTTGTCTTTGTTCAACTCAGATGATATTAACCTACATTATCTGTGGTAAAGGTTATTCGGGCGGGAAAAATTAAAAACTTTACTCCTCGTATTTTATTGATTCTTTCTATATTGAGTGAGTATTTTGTTTAAGTAATTTAAAGTCATTGACATTCTTCACATAACTATTATTTATTAATTTTATTTTTTTATATTCTGTAGTACCTACATGCTTCTAATTTGAACTTTGTTTATTTTTTAAGTTTTAAATAGAAACGTAAGAATAAATGGGTTATATTTTGTAGTATGCAATATTTCGTAAATGGATTACATACATACTTTACAAATCAAAGAAAATAATGATAATTCATACAGTAAATCTGACTCCAATTACGCTGTGATTAATTTTAAACAATATTTCATAAATTAAAAGGGTTATAGAGTAATGTAAGAATTAGGTATCATAATTTAAGTCTTTTATTATTTTTAATTTATCTGTAGTTAAAAACTTAAAATATTTTAATTTAAAATATCCTTCACAATAATAAGTAGAGAGGTATTTCAAGCCAATTGACGATATAAGAACCAAAATGATTTGATCGCAAAAAATGATTAGATTTTCGCGCAAAACGAAGACTTAAACTCGGTCACTGAATTTATATAATAATGTATAATTTTATTGTTATACTGTGAAATTGTTGTTATATAATTCTTATTTAATACATTTTATATTATGTTTGTGCTACTTATTATATTTTTATAATTTTACTGTTTTTATAATCAACTAACTTTGAGAGTTTTTGCTATAAGGAAGTCAACAAATAATTTTGTTGGTTTTTGTGTTATTCTTTTAAAACTTTATGAATTATACTGAATATAAATAACATAAATGAATTATCTATGATTACTAAACATTACGAACATTTACCTACCATAAGTATGTAATATTCATAACTCCGGTGATATGTTAAATAAAATGCAGAAAAGACTCTGCCGAGTCAGGTAGTTTCGTTTTCAGATATAATAAGACAACCTCTTTGATTTCAGAATACAACACGATCAATTGCGATGTAATTTGTGACAAAACTTTTAAATCTACCAAAAGAAAACGATTTTTGTATTTTGAGTAAAGAAGGACTTAACGAAGTTTCTAAAAAATAATCGATCCCGATTGATATTATACCTCGTTTTTTTCTTCGTGATATAAAAGGTAAACAATCTTTTCACAACGTTTATTAATTTAGAAGTATACAAAAATTTGTTTTAACATTAAATTATTGTTTATTCTTTAGTTTTAGTTAATTTGTGTCTGTCTTATTTTTAAATCGATAATTACAACAAAAAGACAGTGTAAGATTGTTTATATCACGACGAAAAAAACGAGGTATACAGCTTATAATTTGCTACTTAATACTTTACAACAGGGCCCCAAATGTAGCCTCTCGTACCCAGGGGCCCTGACATTACCTTAAGAAGGCTCTGGTGATAATCAAAATCAGTAACTACGCAATAAATCGTGTGAAAGCTTCTAATATACATAATCTATCAGTTAAACTGCTTAGGACTGGCTACGTCTTAATTAAGCCGCACTCGATTAATTGACAGTTTACCGATTAATGATTACTTCAACAAGTTGGTGTTAAATACCGTTAATTCAATTATTTGCTTTGGTTAAGTTGCGATTTTACTGGACGCGACAAACGACAGATGCTAGCGACAGAATGATATTTTCTTTAATTGATTAATTATTTATGATAATGTTTATTATTATTAGAATGTAAACATACTTTAAGTTAAACTATTTAGCCATTTCTTCTTTCCTATTAACTAAATAAAAATGTCAATCGACTAAGATGACAACAAATTAACATGACTAATTAATAAGTCAAATTAGTCAATTGACTAATTTACGAATTCCTGGAGTTATTCTTATTACGTGTTTTCTTTACCGTTATATGATCTCTTTCTTTCTTTGTGTTTCTTTGATGTATTTGTTTATTTAATTCTGTATATCTGACTATGGCATTAGTTACAGCAATCGATGTATTTCTTTTTTTTAAATGTGTCACGATGGATATAATTTTCAGCTATGTAACTATATTTCTCTCGGGGCTTTTTCTCATTTAAATTTAAACCTATTATGTACTTCAATATAATAATATCGTATAATATTAGTTATTAGATTGATTGCTTTACATAATAACAAAAACTCAACTAAAACTGAACGTAAGAGCCGTTTAATAATGGCATTAGAAACGGGGAAGCTGATTTTCTATCGGACTTTCTATAAAGGATATTTAATACTCTGCCAAGCAATTTACTTTCGTAGTAAAAGACGTGCATTAGATGTCAGTTTGAGCGTTCTCGTGAAAGGTTAATCTTTACAACACCTGTTTATTCAGTAATGGATTTATCGAAGTATAGAGTTGTATTGTTATTGTTATCCGTTAGTAGTTTTATTTTATTTAATTAGATCTAGACACTTTATTTAATTTTATTTTATACATTTTTAATCCTTCTTCAACAACGCAACAACAAAAAAGAAGCAATTGATTCATCTAATTTTACTTCAATAGACAAAACAAAATTCAAAATATCATTATTAAAAAAACAAAATGTAAAGGGCAATGCCTATTTTTGGACGTACGTGGACACGATGCTGTTGCTATTTACAAAAAATCTATAGCTTATGTCACTTTCAAAGACGAATCCAATGATATCCCTTTAGTTGAAGTCTGTTAAGCCGTTTAGGCTCTAGAGTGTGCCAAAGAAACATACATACATACATACATACATACATACATACATAATTAATTATGTATGTTCGAAAATCATTACTTTTCTTATGCAGTAAAAATTTTACATTTTGACCTTTACGTCGATAATAAACATAATTATACTATCCAACCACATTATAACATATTATCAGTCTTATAGATCAAAATGGCGGTGAATGACCGGCCATCGATCATTTTCACTCCACTTAACTTTTACTCTCAATGATCTGCTTACACCGCGCTTGCGCACGCGATTCATAGATCTTAAGTAATAAAAACAAACATTAAATCGCAATATGTATATAGTTGTCATCGCATTTGTATTGCTTTATTGTTTTTTGTTGATTAAATGATAGATGAAAACAGTTGAACTAAATAGCTTAGCTATGGACGTTAACATTTCTCAAAATAAAGGAGTTGAATTTGGAACACTCATCTAGATACTGTAATTTACAACATTTTTATGAATGTTACATTTACATTTATACATTTTACTCTCGAGTGTAATTTACAATTTCTCTATGATTTTTACAATACGCATATAATAAGTTACTATACCTAATTATGGATTCCTATTTCAATAAATTTTCGAAGACGTTCGTTAGACAATTGAGGTAAACATTAAACATATTTTAACCAGGCATATCAAACTGGTTTACAATCTATCATTTGACATAATAAATTCTGCTAATTCGACCACACACTCTAATACTATAAACTAAACTGTAATTTCATTGTTTCAGTGATCCCCCAAACCTGCCGGTTTCGTGGTGCAAGGTACCCCTGTGGATTGAGCATATCCTGTGTAATGGGGGGAGGTAAGCCCCTGGACCTATGCTCGGGGGGTATGATATGGGCGTGCTGCGTAGATCGAGATACCACAGAACGACCTAGCGAGGTCGCCCCAATAGTACACAACGCCAGTAAGTTTTACTTTTGACTAATTAATTTGTGACTAATTTTATTAATGACGTACTCATAAACTTTACATGACAATTGACTAATACCTTAGTTATTTTATGAGTAGGTAGTTTTTTGTATCTAATAGCCTGTGTGTTTTGTAATCTATACCTATTCATCCTGTATCTTGTTACACCAGTAGTCGTGACTAATTTATAAGGAGAAAGAATTTGTCTTGACTAGTTTTACACGTAACTAATTACATTTAATTTTTACACTGTTTACAGACGTTTTTACAAATTTTACAATACCAAAACTTAATACACCTAAATGTAATAGTAGATATTGTGTAAACATCAATAATATTTTTGGTCATTTATTTACACAAAAACAAGTATTTCAAGCGTTCACATTTTCATCGTTATAATAAAAAGAAATGTCTTAGAAGAAATTTTGTATAAAACGGGAACATTATGTAATCCTCTTGCATTTTCAATGCTTATATTAAAGTCTAAGTTCATTAATTATAAAAGAAAGTTAATTAAATTAAATTAAAACGGTAATTAATTACAACTGCATAAGTAATATCACATCAATTGTTCCATCCCTACTCTTATCAACTACTGGCAAATACCCCCTGGTGTTTCAATAACATATCAACATTCTACGTTGTTAAAACTGAGTCACAAACACACCATTTCTAAAAAGGATCGGACAGTGTCGTAACATTCCGGTTTGGTTGACAGAATGCTTGCTTTGTATTCATACGACATTGACTTACGACACTTGGCTTGTATGTTAACTCTCTATTTCGGCGGCTAAAAGGACAGGCATTAGCGTGTAGGTACCTATACCTCGTTTTTTTCGTCGTGATTAAAAAAGTAAACAATCTTACAGTGTCTTTTTAATGTAATTATCGATTTAACAATAAGACAGACACAAATTAAAAAACGTTAAAGAATAAACAATAATTTAATGTTAAAATAAATTTCTGTATGCTTCTAAATATTTTTTAAATTAATGAAATAAATAAAAGTAGTGCCAAGATTGTTTACTTTTTAAATCACGACGAAACAAACAAGGTATAGTGCTATTTAACTTGATAAGAGTAAGATTTGTCAAGACTAAATTAGTGAGGAATTAGTTATATTAAGCACGAACACAATTCCGTCATCTGTTTCTTTGTTAGTTATTTAGTGGGTAGTTATTTACTTCAACATGAACTGTAATACACAGTTGTATATGATTTTTTTTTTGAATTTGGGGCGTCATAATAAACAAATAACCTATTCCCACAATGGGGATAATTTTAGTATTACCTCACATGTAGTAATTAGTCAATTCGTTGAGTTTAGTTCGAGCCAATCTAAACTAAACTTCAGATTCTAGCACAGTCGGATATAAAATCCTCTGCGTTGCCTTTCGTTGATTTCCTATACAGTTTCTATGAAACCAAAAATAAATAAATCTTACCAAGTTTTCACGCCTTTAGCGTAGCCATAATTATTATGTTTCCGGAGCCGACTTCTCAGTTAATTTCGTAATGCTATAGTCACACTTTCTCGACTTCCAACTATATTATAAGATTCGCCTTGTTTTGTTTTGGATTGCGTAATCGTGAATGGCCTGACTGTTGAATGACTGATGATAAATTGTGGAGGAAAATTGTAGCTACTTACAAAATTATTTTGGGGTCAAATTAATACCTAGATGTTGTTAATTTTCTTTTTCCATGAGTAGGTTTTGTTGCAGTATTTTAAATCGATTGTTTTAAATTCATAAATACAAAAATATTCTTTAAGTAAATGATATTATTATGTACCTATAATTATTTAAAAATGATTTTTAAGTACATAGTTTGTATGAAATACATTTGAAGCGTATTGGCTACCATAATTTGACAAAGTTACTATAATACCTACATTGGTTATCCTAGATGATTTTTAAAGTATAGATAATACACCATAATCAATCATACCTATATATTGTCCAAATTATACATAGCTACTTATTTACATAAATTTACGACTTTGATAGCGACAATTTTGACTAATAGTAGTTCAGCGCCATCTGTTATCAAGTAGCGGAAACAGTTAAGCACCGAACTAACTGTATCACCGGATATGGAAGAGCCCAATTACCATCTATTTTTCGTATCCCGCGTCTTTACAGTATTATTAGACTGTATTGTGTTAACGGTCCAACGGCCCTGGTACAATTACTACTTTCACTTAAATTTCTCTTAAATGTCGAGTTGAGATTGTTTTAAGGTCTTTGGCCGAGTGATTTTGTTCTAACTCACGGACCTATATTGGGCAGACGAAGGGCTCACTTTCATTTGTCTATGGATGCGGCAAAGCAAAAGGATGTTATAGTTGTCACAATTTAAGAGGCCCATTTTGGCAGATGTCATTTCAGTGACAATAGATATGTAGACAAAAAATCGACACACCAAAGAAACCGATTTTTACAATAAATCGATTCTAAATTGTAAGGGATCTTAATCGCTTCGATAATTAATATTTAAATAGTGTATCATTGAAGTTTATACAGAGAACTACTCATCTCGGTAAATTATCTTAATTATTATTAACTTTATAATAATTTGAAGCGTTGCAGAAGTTCAGTAACTGCAGGCGCGGTCAGAAAGTAGAAGGATGACGGCTAGTGGCAAAAATTCTAGAGCATTTCTGTACTTCAGATGGCACGTTAAGCTATCGCTCTGGCTCATTATTGTAACGCTTTCAGATGAAGATCCAAGCTTCTCGATTTGATATAAATCGCTAGTGAAAAGTTCCGATTCGGTACCATATCGATTATGATTTGTTTTCTATCTGGTTTCATGCTAGGATTCCTCAGTCAACCTCTAGTGACTTCCGGTTCCGGTTAAAACATTGTAACGATGTTTATAACATTTCTGCGGTTTTAAACAATTTACAATATAAATTGATTTTGATAAAAATAAAATGATTAATACAACTTAAAAGTAATGTAAATATCCAAAAGTAATATATTTTTCAGATATAACATTATAATTCATTAATTAGTAAGCATCAGACTATTCGTGCTATATAAATATTTATTCCATTTACTTAAAGACGCCTCTATAAAGTTAGTTTGTTTTCAACACTGACATCTGCCAAAATGGGCATCTTAAATTGTGACAACTATAGATAACTACAGTATAGACTTAACTGACTATCAACAATGACTAAACGTCTAAAATAATAATGAAGATTTCTATTTGTAATAAATACTCACACACATAGGTTTTTTTTAAACAGTATTGTAACGCTCAGTGATATAAAAGCTAATTAAAAAACTTATAGATCTAAAAATGATAAGTATAATTTTACACTTAATACCACTTTTACAACAGGTGACCTTATAGAACTAATCGGATCATTCCCACACGATAATTACGATTACCAAACAAACACGAACCAATTTGAAGACCCAATAATCATCTACACTGACGGCAACCGCCCGAAACCACATTACAACCGCCCAAAACCGGAAACCAACCGGCCCGAGCTAGACATAACTGGCCAGAACCGGCCGAAACCGGATTGGAACATACAAGACTTCAACCAAAACCACTATTTTCACGTGAAACCTTCCTATCATGAGAGTACCACAGCACCAACACAAGATGACCCATACGTTGATCAATTTGGCGCACACAAACCTGAAGGTGTTGATGATTATGTACCAGTTCACACGAATAATCATAAGCCGCAGAGGCCTAGTTTTCCTGGTGAGATTATGTAAAGAATAAAGAGTAGTTCGTGTTCTCTTTTTAATTTTGATGATGTAGCTTAAGTAACATGAGAAGAAACAGTTCTTAAAAAACTTAGTCGCCAATCTATTTCATCCAATACATCTGGTATAACTTTACCATGTACTTTTAAATTGGTATAAGTTCTTGATAAACAATAAATTAAACAACGTTCAAATTTAGAATGTTCTTTTTTTTCTAAAAAGTAAAAATAATATTTGCGAATGTAAATATGTTAAAGGCTTAAGCTACATCATCACTATCTATCTCTATCTTGCTTAAATAATTCAGCACTGCGTTATCATAATCATCACGCACCTCTAAGTTTTGTACAGCACTAGATTTTGTTTTATTTTTCTCATGATCATTGGCTTTGTAAAAATTATCGTTGTAAAAATCAAGATGTACTTTTATCACTGTAAAAACCAGTACATTTTAATCTATTGTCATTGTTTTATAGGATTTTATGGCAAATTATGAATCTGCTACTATTTAATTACTACCTAAAACTAGTTCCATAGTTTTGAATGTATTGGCTATTAGTTTTTTTATTTCTTATATTTCTAGTATTTGTACAGTAATATTATAATATTTATAATTGGAAATATAACACAATCCTGAAAAAACAATAGGTACATTACTTTTTAGTAGCATGATATAAATTAATCGCACTGTAAATCGAGTCATTTGTGTATTGTATTTACATTTTTTTATTTAATTCTTAGTCATGAGAAAAGCTATTGTAAATATTTGTTTGTAATTTATTTCGTAGTAATAATAATATTAGTCCTGGGTAAGGGTTCAATATATAATATAGTTAAATTGTAAACTTAAATGTATATTGATAGGAATATTGTAAAAACAATTTTATATTTATTACACAACCATTATAATACTGAATCAATCACGAAAACAAAATAAATATACTTCTACAGCATTGAATCACATTATTTTTGTTACATTTTTAAGTTGTCTTAAAAGTATTATAAGACAAAGACGATTTACATAACAAATCTCAATTTTTCAGGTTGTGGCGAGCACTATACCCGTTCAAACCGCATCGTTGGTGGACATTCCACGGGTTTCGGCTCACATCCATGGCAGGCTGCGTTAATAAAATCAGGATTTCTAAGCAAAAAGCTTGCGTGTGGCGGAGCTTTAGTTTCCGATAGATGGGTGGTGACGGCCGCACATTGTGTTGCTACGTAAGTACGTTTTGTTTAGATCTTCAAATATGTCTGTAACTAGTATGGAATAGTATATATGACATGTTGGTGCACGAGTTTTTTATTCCGTATCACTGACATGTAATGAAAATAGTGTGGGAGAAATAATAGACCCTTGAGAGACTCCCATGTTCCTTTTATCAAATACCAGTAATATGACTTTTGACAGAGAATCAAACTACGTTCACTTGTAACAATTTATGATTATAGATGAATAAAGCGATAAACTAAATTGTTTTATAATCTTAGAAGTTCTACATTTGTTTAAATAATTTAAAGCATTAAAAATATTAGGTAGATTTGTTACTACGGTATTATCAAAAAGACTTTGTTGTATTGTAAGCATAGAATAGTATTTAATCTTATTATTCTAGACTTCAATTATGAAGGTATTGTTTCCTAATTCTTCAAAGAATTCATCTGCAATAACTTCATAACTATTTTCTTGTCTATTTTCAAGTGTATTTCAAAGATCAGTGGGTCGAGTTAAGGTTACTAGAACTTACTGTTTCTTTTCGTGCAAATTATCTACTTTAATACCGTTAGGATAAAGATACTGTACATTTTGGTACGTTAAGCGAATTGCTAATGACCGATATTCGAATGCATAATGTAGAACAAAGTATTTACTACAAAACCATTCGGTATTTTATAAAAGTTTTTTTTTAAATAAAGTGCAGTTTTTGCTTTAGCTTTTTAGTAATTTAGTTTATGTAGGTGTTTTTTTTTATTGGTTTGAAAATTATCAAGTTCTTAAGTTTATAATGTATAGGTGAAGAGTTTGGCTTTCAATATAATTGTGAGAATATTATGCAGATTACAGACAAGTACGAGTTTGATATGTGGCGTAGTTAAAGTATACATGGCGTACTAATACACAAATATATTTTGTTTAATAAATATATTAATACATCTAATTCGGAAAATAATTCGAAACTCACACAGGTTCAGATTTCCTCTAATTAATATATTCCTACATGTCACCTAGATGGCGCTATAACATATTCCACACTAATCCTATCAATCCTATACCAGACATAATGAGTCATGATAAAAATATTTGACGACCCCGTAGCCTCTAGTGACTCTGCCTGCGAAGCGAGAGGTCCCGGGTTTGATTCCCGGCCGGGGCAAATATTTATAAGACAGATAAATGTTTGTTCTCGGGTCCTGGATATTAGTGATGTGTTATTAGTGTAGTCCATGTCACCCGCGACACAGGGAATCCTACTGCAGGGGTATGAGTGTTAGCGTTTATTATTAAAAAAATCGACCATAAATTCTAGTATTTAAATTCTAATTTCCAGAACACCAAACTCCCAACTTCGAGTGCGATTGGGGGAATGGGATGTTAGGGACGCCGGGGAAAGATACTCCCATGAAGAGTTTGCAGTACAGAGGAAGGAGGTGCATCCCTCATACGAGCCAGCTGACTTCAGGAATGACGTGGCTCTTGTTCAATTAGACCGTGGTGTTGTGTTTAAACAACATATTTTACCTGTGAGTAAACAATTTACCTCAAAAATTACGAATAAAAATTTTTCCCCAAAGTTTTGAGTAACAAAGTTTCCCCAATTTTTAACTTACCGGAACTCCCAAATTTTTATTTCTGTTCTTAGTTTGAATGTGTATTATTTTTTATTTTGCATATTTCATGTATTTGTATTGTTCATGGTAATTACATCACGGGTAATCTTATTGTGGGGCTAATTCCTTCTTAAAATAAAAACTAAAAGTGCAGCAAAGTAAATTTTGATATATTATAAAAAAAAAAATTTAAGTTTAAAAATATTAAGGGTCTGTTTCACAATCTATAAGATGTCAGTAGTTATTTATAAAGTAAGCTACTCAGAGAGTGAATCCTTCCGTTAACTCTCTATACGTTTCACAATCATCCGTCAATTAAAGTGAAATTGTGAAACGCAATTTACCGGTTTACCGTGCAAATAAGTTCAAAGTAGCTTACTTAGAACTTTACTCAACGATTGTGAAATAGGCCCTAAATATTTGTTTGAAGTGGCTCTAAAACATGTGAAATTTATAGCAACACCTAACCATATACCATATACCAACCATACCATACCATATACCAACACAATACCAACTTGATAGACCCTACATAGTAACAAGGTGATGTCCCATGTTCCAGGTATGTCTTCCTCAGAAGCAGATGAAGCTGGCCGGCAAGATGGCCACGGTGGCCGGCTGGGGCCGCACCAGACATGGGCAGAGCACTGTGCCCTCTGTACTGCAAGTATGTCTACCAGAAAACTAAATAAAATCTTGTTTGTACGGGCCCTTGTTAGCTCGTACAATATTAGACTTGATAGAAGCGGGGAACAGGAAAGACTTGTTGTACTCTTGATTTTATTGATTCGAAACGTGTGCACACAATGATTGCTCAGCGTGAATTAATTAACAAAGTAGCGAAACTAAAGAATAACAATAAAATATAATTACAATAAAACAGCTTCGCGTTGGCCTAGATGTGCGACATACTCGTACATTGTTACAAAAAAAATCTTACTAAAAAAAATCTCGTTTTTATTTATTTTTATTCTTAACAGATAAATAAATATTTTATTACATTATTACTAACAATAAAATAACAAATTACAGTGTAAAAATACTAAAAACTAAAAAAATATTAAAAAACTTACTTTGCTTTTGG
>LGAG01028707.1:338942-358748 GCA_001278395.1 Lerema accius
AAAGAACCTCACGTTATTAATCTTCGGCCCCTTTGTTACCACTTGCTTCGATGATCAAACATCGTGAGGAAACCTGCACACCTGAGAGTTCTCCATACAATTCTCAAAGTTGAAGTCTGCCAATCCACACTTAGCAAGAATCCACTCTAGGTCTATGGTCTGTACCTTACAGAATTTCTGTAATACCTATAATAATAATAATAAACTAAAATCCAGAGTGGTCAGCACTGTATCTTACACAATTTCTGTAATATCTATAATAATAATATAAAATCCAGGGTGGTCGCGACTCCTGTCAGGGTGACTCAGGAGGCCCATTGACCATGAAGCTGGAAGGGCGAAGCACCCTCATAGGGCTCGTGTCCTGGGGCATCGGCTGCGGCCGGGAACACCTCCCCGGGGTCTACACCAACATACAGAAATTCGTACCCTGGATCGACAAGTTGATAAACCCATAAATTGACAAATATAGTGTTGTAAAGACTAAAATAAATAATAAAATAATGTACTAAAAATCAGTGATTTTCTGTAATAAAGATTTTATTTTTATACAGCAGCTTACTTATGTTAATGTTGTGTATATTTAAGATATTTTTTTTAGTATTGAAGATAATTAATTTTATTATTACATAGGTAATATTTACCTATATGACTATTGCTATTAATCATTTGTAACAAAATTATGAACGCAATAAAAATATTATTATGTGCATAATTTTGTGTAACAATTGGAAAACGTATAAATTGTATATAGCTTGTTTAAAATTAGGTGACACTTTCGCATATTTTTTTAAGTGCGATTTTTTTCTTTTTATTATACCACAAAGTAAATCACTGTGATATAATTATGACAATAATATAATTCATCAAATTATATTAGGCATATTTTATAATTATTACATTACATATTTGAAATAACAATATATTTTGGTGAATAGGATAATACTATCATTAAAATTATTAAATAATTATAAAATTTAAAATTCGAATTTAATAACGTAAATATACATACATTACATAAATTTAAAAAAAAAAAAGGATCTACAGAAAATATAAAGTAAACATTTCTTTTTTGTAAAATAAAAAATTGTTTTAAATATTATTATTAATATTTGTAAATATTTGAATGCTTGTGATAATTACTAAATATTTTTGTTAGTAAAAAATGTTGACTTTGATTTAAAATTTCATTTTGGGTTTTAAGTAAAAATTAAATCAGGTTATTGTTTTAATATAAATGATTGTATAATTATTAAAAGAAATACTTCCATTATTATATTATTTTACATTATTATATTAATCTTATTTTTCATTGTAATTTGTTTATGTTACGTTTTGTTATAATTGAATTATGATTTTAATTAATAATGAGTCCTTACTGTATAGTCGAAGAGTTTATTAAGGTTAAAATATTAATAATAACATAATTTATTTTAGATTAAATCACTATTTATATGTTTTTATTTTTATATTGTTCACAGAATAAAATAATAATAATAATAATATTATTCTTTAGTGTTAATTTTTTCTGACATTATCAACACCAGCTAATCCTATTATTAAATTAGTTATTAAATCTTCCATGATAATTATTCACTTTGGAATATTCATCATCTTCGCAACCCATAACTGTCCCACTGCTGGGCTCGGGTCTCCTCTCACAGTAGTACAGGTCATAGTCCACCACGCTGGCCTAGTGCGGATTGGCAGACTTCACTCATCTTTGATGTCTGGACGGAAAAAGCGCCATCTATGACTACAAAACTACACTAACACGTGTCTGGATTATGATGCTGTAAAACGTACTATATCGATACAGATAGTAAACGCAACGTAAGTAATAAATTTTTCAATAGATGGCGCTACAATCCACATAACTTTATCTAGTTCAACCAAGTGGATTTTTGTTATATAAAAACCTGTTATATTTGTATAATGTTTATTAACAGGCATTATATAATTTAATAATCTCAATTTCGAATATTTCAAGTATAGGTTTAAGAATTGACAGTTGAAAGTTATTGACAGATTTTTTTCTAATACATTATATTTAAAAGAAGTCTATGTCATTATAAAAGGAAAATGATTATGTAATTCATATAATATTCTTTATAAAATTTTAATAATAGCATCTGAATTATTTTATTATTTGAAAAGTACCAATAACGCGTTGAAGTCTTTTATATGTAACTATGTCGTGTGGTCAACCAAGTTGTTTTATTTTAATAAAAAAATAATAATTCATTGATTGGAGGATCTAAAGGCCTAAATACTAACGATACTGATAGACCAGTGTGTCATAAAATAGTGATAAAAAAATCTTATTGCTAATTTGTTTGTCATAATATAAAATGATAATTATAGCCCATATCACTTTCAAATTGGAAATAAATTTAATGACACCTAATATATTGAAATCCATCACGCCATTTAGACTGTAGAGCGTCCCAAAGGAATAGACATAATGTATAGAAACAAACACTCGAAAGACATTAACCTCCTGCAAGCGTAATCGGGTAAAGAGGCACTAAATATTTATCCGCAAGTTAAGTATAGACTATAGTATAAAAATATCCTGCATATAAAAGCCTGTAAGTAGCTATCAGATACCTTAAAAGCCTATTTTCTGCTACAGATAAGTGTTTTTAAACATCGCAAGTTATTCCTGGACTCGTCCCATGCAAGGCTTCTTATTTCTTCTTTTTACATACCTACATTAACCTTAATCCCTATCAATCCAAAATCAACCTTATTTTAGAGTTATAAAGTATATTTTTGCAAACACAAATTGGTAGTTATTACTTTTTGGTGTAAGTGGAAACAAAACTTGATTTACTGAAGGAGGGTCGGCAAAAAAATGAATTTGCATTGCAAAAAGGCTTCCAAGGATTATTACGAAGACGCCGACGCATGCGTTGAATTGAAATGGCTTTTGAAACAAGTTTTAAACATTGCTATTTTGCCATTTTATTACATTTTATACTTTTTCTTTTTAATAATAACGCTATACACTCATAGCCCCAACTAGTGTTCACTATGACATAGATTTATTGGACAACACTAATAGACAAACACACACCCAGACAGACAACAGAAATTTAAATGTATCATTTGAATTTTTACCTAGTTGGGAATCGAACTTAAGACACTTTAAAAGACAATCCGGTTTGATAATCATTAAGCCACATATTGTCACTTATTACCCGACTTTTTTAGAAGGAGGGTAATGTTTTTCAAGCGTACGTATCATTACTTTGGTATGCTCTACAGCCTGAACGCCTTGATGATGACGTATGAGGTGTTATTAGATTCGTATCTATTGTGGGCGTAATATACTATATTTTTTAATTTCCCATTATTATATTTTTAGTAGTCGAATATTTTGTTATCTATTAATTACTAATAGTTTACTTACTAATATATCCAAACAACGACAGATAGGTTAGAAATGCTATAATTCTACTAATTAACTTGAATGACTTATATTCTTACTTCCGTTACACTCAAGGACTTTCAAGAAAAGCTATTGGAATTAGAATGTATTAAAAACAATCTTTACTTCAACATCCAACCATCCAACCATCCATATTTGATATCCATCCATCCATTAGTAAAGATATAGCATAAAATATTCCCGTTATGGTCCAACTAGTTTTAAATATCCTATTCTGACATCATCTCGCTTCTAAGGTTGAAAATCGAGCAAAATCAATACGGCCTTTTACGTTCGAAGTTTGAAACAGGTCGTGCGCAAGCGCAGCCTGTCAGTATAGTCAGTATTCAGTACTCGCAAAGGGTAACGAACGCGTGGTCGCGATGCGAGAAAAAACGATATTTTTTAACGAAAACGAACCACATCTAAAACTAAATTAAGCTGAAACGTCGCCATTTTGAAAATTAAATACTTACATTCGAAATTCGAAACCGCGAAGTTTTTTAAGCGAAGTTTAAGCATATGGCCAGTCCAAGGATGTGATCTTTTTTACTTTTTTTATTCGTGTGGTTTCTGGAATGTGGATCTTGTGTTTAAAAGAATAAGGACCAGTGTTGTGTGATTGGTTTTAATGTGCTTTTAAAGTTTTGTCTTCGCGAAGTTAGTCGCTGTGATTAAAATAAGTTGTTACTAAAGGTAAGCCTGTTTAAATATATCTTTCTCTTTTGTTTTAGCAATAAGGTTTATAAGGTTGTTAATTTATAGATCAATAGTTCTATAACAATAGTTTTTATAATATAGTTGTATAATAGATATGGTACTTCAAATCAAAAATCATTTATTCATGTAGGTATCAATGATACTCTTATGCACGTCAATTGTTTTGAATCTACCCCGTTTCGTAAAGGTGCTTTAAGATGGAGGAGAAGAAAGGGGAAACTCCTCCGCACATCTTTTTTAAAAAGGAATAACAGTACATCATTTTAATTATTACATATCGTATAACCTGAGTGAATACACGATGTATAATTCACATAATTATGTTACAGACATTAATTTATAATTGTTGCTAACATACTTATGGCGCAATGATTATCATTCTATACCTCTATTTCATTCACCTAGGTTCTATTACGAATTTAAAAATTAAGAATAAACTATTTTATTCACATTTTCACGATACTTACTATACATTAAAAAGAAATCTTTCAAACATTAACCCGTTCGAATTCCAGTCATTAGATAAGAACAATATTATTTACAAGTATGTTTATATTTTTTATACCCAAATATAATATTGTTATTAAATAACGCAGACAAATACTTCAAGATGTTACAAAAAAACCGTAATAGTTCATTGGTTTAAACATTAAATCGTCACAAAAACTGATTTACTCAGAAAGGTTATATTGAACTATAGTTTAACTTTAGTTAAATTTATCGCTTATTGGTTATCATTAACCCGTAAATAATAAAAATCTATACTAATAAAATTAATAATAAATAAACGCTAACACACTCATATCCCCGCAGTAGGATTCCCAGTGTCGCGGGTGGCATGGACAACACTAATAACACATCACTAACACCCATGACCCGAGAACAAACATTTATCTGTCACACATATCTGCACCGGCCGGGAATCGAACTCGGGACTCCTCGCTTCGCAGGAAGAGTCACTACCAACTAGACTACGGGGTCGTCAAATAATAAAGAGGTAATATTTGTGAATCAGTTTGTAAAAAGATAATGGTCACAACTACTCATCCGATTATAGAACTAGAGGACTTGTTTTGTGGTCGAAATTTGACCATAACCAATTATGTCTTTAATTAAATCGATAGGGTCACTCATCAGTATAATGGAATACACAGTACTATATATTACATTATCAAAGAACCCTAAGAAAACGGTTGATTTGAACAATGGATGAAATACATAAATAATCTGAATTCAACTACTTCAAGGGACCAGACAAACTATTACAGTTATAGAAAAGTCACCAATAATTGTTTGATATGATGAGCATACTAAAATGCATGAGAATTGAAGGTCGGGAGAAATGTAGAAATATTTGGCAGGAAAACGTGTACCCTGTCTTCTAGTATTAGTACAGAATTTCGTACATATAAACTCAACCTTATAACACAGATGAACCGTCATGGTTGTAACTGACTTCGGTTACAAGATAACCGAATAACCGAATCCAATCACTAACTGGTTGGTTATATTGTTACATGCAACCATTCATTTGACGCACGCAATATTAAACCTTGAAAAATGGAACTCATCTTAATATTTTTCACCATATTATATCAATTTAAAGTTTTCTACTAATCTATGATTATAATATTTTATAGCTTTGATCTAACTTCTTTAAGATTGGTTTAATCCAAGGCTTAGTTTAGATTTTTCTTGTTCTTTTAGGGAGCAGTTATATAATTTTCTGGGTGTATGTGGCTTCACCCCATTAACGGCCCACTACTGAGCACGGGTCACTCCTCATTACTGAGGAGGCCTAGAGCATTCCACCACGCTGCTCCAGTGATGATTGGAGGGATTAGTGGCCAACCCCAGTAATTCCTAAATATAATTTCCTGGGTATATACTAGTTAACTAATAATCAACTATGCCCTTAGTTGCGTCTATTAATCACGTCAAGCTTTCAGTAAGTTGAGCCGAATCTCATCCAATCTTACTTTCTTTAGGGACAGTAGGTTTTAGCCGAATGCCATGTCATTGTAATTTTTATATTAAATAGAATGAAACCATGAAAATAATACATAAAATCAGTTATATAATTGATTTCCTAAATAATCCTTGTAGGCACCCCTGAAAGAAAGAGACAAAAACTAACAAGGTACTTCCAGAAAGAGACAAAAGATCCCTGTAACCAGTTCAGTTCCGGCTATGGGCCTGTATGACGTCACGACGTGGGTGTAACGTAGGACGTAACCTTGAATCCACCACTTGGTGTCGCTTTACGATGTGGATTAGCAAGAATGTTGCATTCGAGATTTAAACAAAGAACAAGGAAGAAAGAAAGATTTTTTTTAAGTTACAAAAATAGTTAATGCTTTTTAGAGTTCCGTACCTAAAAGGTCAAAACGGAACCCTATTACTAAGCCTCCGCTGTCTGTCTGTCAGCAGGCTGTATCTCATAAACCGTGATAGCTAGGAAGCTAAAATTTTCACAAATTATGTATTTTTATTACCGCTATAACAACAAATACTAAAAATAAAAGAAAATGAAAATTATCAAGTGGGTATTTCGTATTTTATGCTCAATATTAATAACTAACAGGTAGACTCTTGAAATTTTCACAGAGTACCTATATGTCATGTATAATAAGTTGTATGTTGCCTTTCAAAATTAATACTTCTAATATTATAAATGTAAAAGTTTATAAAGATGTTTGGATGTTTGGATGATTGTCCCTCCTTCACGCTCTAATCGTTAAACGGATTAAGCTGTAACTTGGCACACAGATAGTTTACATCCAGGAATAGGACATAGGATGGATTGTGTCACGATTATAGGTTCCCTTAGGATAAATTCAATATTTTTTATAACGACTCTTCGTCGAAGTCGCGGGCACCGTATAGTAATTAAATAAAATAAAGTTAATTATCAAAGGGGGATACAGCCTTAGTGTAAAATAGTGTTTAAAAACTTAATTCGATCTTTCCTTATAGAAGTTAGTATGTAGGTAGTACGAGGTTGTCCACAATCAGATATGGTTAGTCAGTGTTACACCATTCATGCCTTACCAGGTTTGAGAATAATTACAACCATTTTTAATATTGAAGTGCTGAGGGGCTGTTCAAGTATTACTTAATGCAATTTGGAGGGGGGTTTGGCAAATGTTATGCGTTAGTTACGTGGGAAAGGGTGTTTAAAGAAAGCGTTACGTAACAGTATTAAAAAAATGGTCATTTGTGTGTTACGTAAAATTTAGGGAAGGGAAAGGGTATGGAAAAACGTTTCGGCGCGTTACGTGAAGGGGGAGGGGGGGGCAAAAATTGAGTTATTTTAAAATTCAAATCATTTATTTCGTCTTAGGAACTAATAGCTCACTTAAAGAATGTCAAAAAATTAAAATATAAATACCTAACAATATAAAAAAAAAAATTTGATTTGACAATAAAATTGATTTGATTTGATTTGAATTTACATCATTAGAATGAAAAGTTCGTAAAGTCTCGTTAGACGATACCTTATATCATCGGCTGTATGAAACAGATACACTGTACTTAAGCTTTAATTAAACTAGTGTCGGGAGGAAAAAAAGATGAAGGAAAAAAACTCCGGGTAGTCTTTAAAAAAAAAATAGATTTTCACAACGTCAATTACAGTGCCACTTTAGCCCCACCACCACGTAATACTTGAACGATCTCTAACCCTTGAATGGACCTCGGTTTAGTATAAGGCACTAGTTTAACGCGGCGGTAATATATTTCGATTTTGGTCAGTAAAATTGATGACATTGGCAGTAAAGTTTGGGCAGTAAAATAAATGAAAACGATCAGTAATAAATATATTTTTCGGCAGTAAAATAATTAAATGGGCAGTTAATAGTGGGCAGTTATAAAGTTGCAATTGGTCGGTATCTTGTGAGCAGCAACTTGAGGGCGGTAACTCGAAGGGTTAAAATAAAGATTTAATAGGGCAAACGAAATTTAAACCTAACCCTTACCTAACACACCTTCACATTTTAGTGTTCGTCGTCAAATAACGCGTTTTTTACTTAACGTTTTGGAATGCCATTTTATAAGTTTTACTGCCCACTTAATTGAAGTCTACACGATTATCAATATTGTATTATTGGATTATGTCACAGATGTCGTCGGAAACCCGCTGACGCGGGTTTCCTCCTTCCGGACGAATAAAATCATACCAACCTAACCTAACCCAACCAAAGACCATTAACAATGAGATTTTTGTCAAGTTCTTTTCATTATTTAAAAATATTAATTGAACTGCCCACATTAACTGCTTATAATAACTGCCCAATGTAACTGGCCAATTTGTTTTAAATTACTGCTCATGTATTACTGCCCACTTACTTATTGAACTGCTCCTTTTATGATAAAATTACCGGCACTTTGTATTTTTAGTACTGCTCATGTTTTACTGCCACACTTTTTATTTTACTGCCCAAAAAATATTTTACTGCCCAATTCATTATTTCCACTGCTCAATGTAACTGCTGGGATTTTTAAGTTACTGACCAGTTTAATTAGTGCCTTAGTATAACTTAGCAAAAATAACCCTAACATGCTCACTAAGAAAAATCTTAGCCACAGCAACTTTGTATACGGCAATTTCTTGTAGCTACTACAGAAAATTCCTTTCAGACTACGTGTTCCAAATGTCTTATTTCCGAGCTACGTCAAACAAATATGACTCTTTTTGCGTAGGTAACAAGGTCGGATTGCTAAACGTCCACACGGCTTCATTCGCCCTTGCAGGACTAAACCGCCTTCCTTATGAGGATTCTCTTTGTAATTATTGGTTTTGTAATGCTACGTGACATATGTATTAGAGGTTAATAGGTATGTGATGTGAATTGTAGTTTGAAAGGAATTGTATAGTGGGCCAGCGTGGTGGAGTATGCTTCATGTCTGATTGGTTAGTAATTACTCTACTTCGGCAGGTATTTCAAATGTATGTATGTCAACGTTGTCAGATTTATTTTGTAGCAAGTCGGAATATTCAAAAATTCTTAGCAAAAAAAAGTTTCCGAAAACCATTTTTAGGTTTTCTTTTAATGATTAAGCCTATCTATTTTAAGTAATTTAGCCTATCGTTAGGTGCTTAAATCTAGTCGTTAGCTTACGTTACAACTAAGACTATCTTCTTAACAAATAAAAAAAAAATCAAAAAATATTCTTTTTTGTCTTTCTTTAAATTATTACTTACATTAAAAGCAAAACTTCTGCCCGCCAGAAATCAAACCCAAACTAGGCGTGTTAACATACACAAAATTAAATGTTGCAAATTCAGACTAAGAATCAATAAACTAAGATAATATACTAAAGTGCTAATACCTATTCTACCCACACAGAAGCCATACGAACACAAAATGTCCCAATCAGTGAATCATGGAAATTACCATACAAATTTTGTTTCGCTGAAATACCGAATTGCGGTAACATTTTGAAATATTAAGAAAGAGCTCGAATCTTTTGTACTCTTATGAGTTTTAAATGATTTACGAAACTCATCATTAGCTTCCAAAATCTTTGTATTACCTAATAAGTTAAGGGTTAAAACTTTCTGTAAAGTTTTAAGAATAATACTGACACGTATGTATATTGTACAATCTATTTTTGTTCTCTTGTCCTATTTATCAAGCAGTATTACGTAAATAATTGTTATATTATTATTATTTGTATACGGCAATTTCTTGTAGCTACTACAGAAAATTCCTTTAAGACTACGTGTTCCAAATGCCTTATTTCCGAGCTACGTCAAACAAATATGACTCTAATAATAATTATTATTATTTTAAGTTTTATTGTAACGTTTGTTTTTTTATTTTTTTATTTCTTATAATTATTGTCCAGCAGTGGACATCAAAAGGCTGATGGATGGATGATGATGATGGATGATTACGTAAACCTTGTAACGGAAACACATTTTCATGTTATTCACACTTTTTCAATAATACGTAGTTAAGTGATTTCATTTGGTACTTAATTATCACATTATTATGCTTAAATATTCATAAAAACTTGTTTGAAAATGAATGTTTTGTTTTGAAAATAAGACTAGTTTCATACTTAAGATAAAGAACTTTAGATAAAGAACTGAACAAAGTTAAGTTTTATTCTTTGTTATCTAATATAAATCGAGCTGACACAGTCCCACCATCTACCGTCCATGGACGTTGATAAATATAGAGTAGGATGTACGACTGTTAGTTGGTTAGTAGCTCCTGTTAGTGATACGTGTTAATGAGAATATTAGTTGATAATTCGTTAGGAAAGGGACCGTGAAAATTGATACTGTTAGTGCAAATTAGTCTTATTAGTAAACATTAATGGTCTTTAATATACTTTGAACTCAAAGTTGGTCAAAAGATACGTTGCTACCCCTGAGGATTAAGATGGTCGCCTCTTGTATAGTATACTCTGGCACTCAAGAATCGTTTGTCTGACTCAAGCAAGAGGATGGTCGCTACCCAGGCGCACTTCACATAAAGATAATATTAGTAAATTTAATTTTATACTATTTGTAGCAGACCACCGTTATATTAACGATGTGAATTTTATAGCTACAATTAGCACTATGCAGATCTTAAAATGCCAATCGTGTTTCATTTGTTATTTCCTACAACACTCGCTAAATAATCACATTTAAAGTCACCACATTATGTTAGACTTCTGTCTGCAAATAACACATAATCTAGTAATAAAAAACACACTAAAATTGATTTGAGTTCAATCAAAAACCGACCTTAACACAGAAACATGAAGCACATATTTCAATACAATAACACGACATGCATTGTCAACCAAATTTGAACACTATGCCATTCTTAATAAGGTTCAACAGAAAACGTTACCAAGTTTTTCATACGTGATGTTGTCAAGGGAAATGACACCTTATTATAGTGTGATAAGGTGTGAATTATACGTGATTGTGTAGGTAGTGTGTCCTCGACGCGAGGTCGGTTGTAATCACCTGTGGCTTCTTGGTAAAGAGTCGTTCATACTGGAAATAAGGTAAGGTGGGGTAAGACTAACACACGGGCCAAGACTTACACTGTCTATTATCTCGATATGCACTTGAAGAAACGACATGTGTGTGTTTTAGCCGAGAACATTTACGTTTGTTCTATCTTACAGACTGGAAGAATTTCGTATTTAAGCTATACGTATCGAGATAATAGACAGTGTAAGTCTTGCCCCGTGTGTTAGTCTTACCCCACTTTACCTTATGTGAGATTTATTGACTTGAACGAATTGATTTTGAAAATGGCATCTTCTGTATTTTCCAAGCCAATGTTTCTTAGCCCTTATCGTCGATTTTTACTCCTTAGAATTTCCATGTAAACTGACCTATTCATAATGTACTGGTCCAAGGATGGGAATTGAAGAATAAACCACCTTAATTATTTGACAATTAAAATTGATCTGAATAAATATTGACTCTCAAATAGACTATCTCTTAGATTATAAAATCATCCTCGAAATAGGTTCCCTTGGGATGAATCAAATACTTTTATTTTACTCCAAAAATTTATTTTAACTTCAACCACTCTTCAATAACCAAAGCTGCGGGCGAAACTTCTTTTTTTTTAATAAAAAAAATAAAACTAACCTTGTATTTTTTGTTTGTATCTGTAGGTATATTCTTTTTCTCCAAACGTGGAAGTAAATATTCTGTTCAATTACTCAAGCTATAAATAAACCGACGTCATTCAATTAAATTAATTTATAAAATAACAAATGTAAAAAATCCCAACCTTCATTCGCCTATGATGTCATTCGCATTAAAAACTAAGTCAGAGGCGCCATTAAGAAATAACTTCATCTTAATTGCAATAACAATGAATACATTATACAGTCCGATTGAATAAATAATTTTATTACATTTTACAATCTTTTTTCCATTAATAATTTAGGTCTCTCTTTGTAATTGTGAAGGCACAGAGTATTCTATTACGTTGTTCGAATTAATAAAGGAGTCATTTTTATGCTGTTTGACTAAAGATAATTGAAGAACGTTTTAAACCGATTTAACTGTTTTTTTTTAATCCTGGTTCGATTTGCAAGGACAAAGTTTAGGTAAAAGAAAGTCTTAAAATACTTTATTCATCAGAATTGTCAACAATTTTAATGGTATTTTTGTATGAAAACCCAATAAAAATTACATAATTGAAAATATCGTCATGACAAAATTCATTCGATATAAGTATTTTAGATAGTAAATTGGTTGGAATAAAAAATAAATTGTTGAACCAGAACAAACTGCCGAAATCGCTAGTGAAAAATAAATTAGAATCACTATTTTATGAGCAGTGTGAAAACACCTTTACACATTACATGATGTCAGCTTATGACGTCATTCGCGTAACCACAGATTCTAAATTCCCTCTCCATATGTCTATAATTCTGGTAATAAATAAAGAAGCATAGTAGGGAAAAACATAACGTAGGTACTTATCAAATGATAACGTTTCTCAGTTCATTGATCGACAAGCCGTGCTCTGTGACATACGTTAAATCGAAAAAAAAATTAAAAAAAAAATTAATTTTTTGTTCTGAAGATTCAGTCTTATATTTATTGGTCTGAGATACGAGTATACCTACGACATATATTCCATCTATAGACTTGACCCCGTTAGGTACACTTTTACTATTAGCATAAGTTCCCATAAAAATTCACCCACGTGTCTAATAATATTATGTCATCTATAAAAATATGTAATATGTCGTGCACATTCGTGAAGCATTACATAGTCCGAGTGATCTAAACAATTGACACATGTAAAGGTCAGTTACCAAGGCGAAGTAAATCTGTTTTCGACCAGTAAGTCTTGACATTTAAGTCGTGATTAATTATTTATAAGTCGTCATTAATTAAAATTAAAAATGCAGTAAAAATGCCTGGATGGAACTCGTTTTAATTTGCTTAATTTTGGTTGTTTTGTGGTAGTATTAATACCTATACATAATGGTTCCTTGAAGTGCGTTAAAGAATTACATAACGCAATTTGTGAAGATTTTTGTACCTCCCTACCGCCATGTAACGCTCCGTAACGTATTTCTGTACCTTCCCTTCGCCTCCCTAAACGTTACGTAACATAAAAATTTACATTTTTTTCCAAAATGGTTGCCATTTTGCCGACTTAGAAGAATTGTACTCCCTAGTTTTTTAGTAATAAATAAAACAATGTTATGTAACACCTTGTTCGACTTCATTCCCGTCTATATAACGCATAATAACACACAAAACTCCCCTTCCCAAAAGTGCGTTCCATAATACTTGAACAGCCCCTTGTGTAGATGCCAGCATGTCCTCTAGCTTTATTGATATATCGTGCAATAAATATTTGGAATACAGAAATCATAGTAAAATAGTGACGCAATTACATT
Organism: Lerema accius; assembly: GCA_001278395.1. Taxonomy (NCBI): domain Eukaryota; kingdom Metazoa; phylum Arthropoda; class Insecta; order Lepidoptera; family Hesperiidae; genus Lerema; species Lerema accius. The sequence continues at coordinate 352,483 of LGAG01028707.1, forward strand.
TTATTTACGAACCTTGGTTTTATTAACATAAGGTATATGACCAATACTCATAAGCTTGGTGTTAGAATGTCGATTATTATTTTATAGAAGTTTCTTCGTGTCTTCGAGGCATGCTGTGAAATTTCACACCAGTTTATTGATCTTAAATATGAACGTCAGATTCTTATAGCTTATGTTGTGCGACGTGCAGTGAATGGAATCTTATTTTTAATAAGTAGTCACTTAATGTAGCTTTTTAAAATAGTATTTAGGATTAATGTATTTCAGCCCCCATAAGATACGTAGTATACATAAGATACATACACAATATAGATATGTAAATCCGACAAATAAATATTTTTACATAGAGTCCATAAAAATATTTAATTGCAAAAAATAATAAAGGTTATTACAATGAAATTAAGACAGACTTATATCAATAAACCAACTAAGTAAAACTAAGAAGTCAATAATCTATTGTTTGACGTAGTCGTCTAGTACACATTATACATATAGATAATCTGTAATAAGTGTCCATTAACTACAGTGTAAGTGTAAGCTATAAGTCGCTCAAGGGCAACGAACGCGGTCTAAATAATAAGCACGTACTTACTATTTGAACTGTTACAATTTTGCGTGCAAGGCCGCCTGACAATGTAAAATGTTGATAATGCTGCGGACTGCGTTGCGTGACTGAACGTGACGGGATTGCCAATAAGCTTATCAGTTATACGGGGCCGTTCAAGTATAACGTAAGCAGCGTCACCAGGAACACGCAGGACCAAGAATATAAATTTAAAATCATAATTTAAATTTCGGCCCCACTGGGAATTGAACCTAGGACCGTTTGAACGGCGATCCGGCAGTAACCATTGCGCCACACGGGTTCACAACCCAATAGATATTAACACAACAGTTGTTCATACAAACTATGAATAATACTTATGTAGATAGTTATTTCGTCATGATCGCGAATAGTTTGCATACTTCATTCATTACTAACTATAAGATGACGTCGTCAGCTGTACCTACAGAATTCGATCGTGACTTTAATTTATATGTAAACTTATAAAGGTATATAACTAGTTATTCTATAAGTAGGTACGTATAGATATTCATATTACCAATTCAGGTTTCCTGTGTTATACGTTTTTGTATGTCTTCTTATTGTAATTATCGATTTAAAAATAAGACAGACACAAATTTAAAAAAGTTAAAGAATAAACAATAATTTAATGTTAAAATAAATTTCTGCATACTTCTAAATATTTTTTTAAATTAATGAAATAAAAGTAGTGTCAAGATTGTTTACTTTTTAAATCACGACGAAAAAAACGAGGTATACGCTACAACAGACCATGAAAAGGTAACAACATCAAACAATAAAATTGATCGAATGGAAGATGTATAAAAGATTTTAGTGTCAGATTAAGTACGTAATTCTATTCTTTTGTGTAATTTTATACAATTTAGGTAACACAAAGTGTTCTACTCTAGCATGATTTGTAGTTAATCGTCTGAGTCTTGCATTTAAGATAGGCTACGGTTCTCATAACTGAGGAGGTGTAGAGCATACTGCAGCGCGCTGTAGTGTTGGTGGAGCGGCTAGTGACAACACTAGCGGCGGTAGTTTGTATGTCGCCCGCAGACATGTGTGACGACTGTCATCTGACAGCCGCACTAGCTGGCCGGGTTGAAGCACGGCGGATAGAGAATGACGTCACTAGCTGTCACTTATTCACTTTCTGTCCACGCCTAAAATTACTTTAATTTCTGTTACCTTTTGGTGATTTTTCAACTTGCTCTCCCCCTTGTAAGATGTCATGAGATTCGGCGTTTTTCAAACCTTATTTAAAATAATGCTTAATATAATTATTTCACTTCATTACTTACATTGTCTACTTAAATTTAACAAATTTTATTACAATTTTACTATTCCTTGCAAAAAACAAACGTGATATTCGCGGAAAGTACTCCCCAAAAGATTCAATGGATTCGACTCAACCCCCTTCCCATTAACGTAATAAATCACGTAATAAACAGACACCATAAGATAAACACTTTATGAATGGTTTGTCTAAAGTTATGGCCATAGACCATAAATTATTCGTAACAATGCTTACATAATTAACTCAACATGTTATACAATTCTATAGAATAGACCGGTTGCAACATGTTCCCATAGCACAATAGTAAGTCATGTGCGAACTTGTTTGTCGTTTTCACAAACTTTTGTATATAGACCATTCATACACTTATGTATTTTCAAAGTTTGAAGGCTTCTTTGAGTAAATATCCTTGAGTAAACTTTTACCTTTGTCAAAAAAAGTAAACAAAACCCTTACGTAATTTAACTTGAAAATAAGCAACGTAACAGGCAACATAAAACTGCGAATATTACGTAATTTTTTCCATAAGAAACAAGAGGAAAATTTGGTAAAACATATAATTCACTAAGTAGTACATATTAAATCATATACAATTCAATCTTGGTTTTGTAGAAATTTTACCCAATATTATTAGCCATGCTAAAGCCAGTATAAAAATCTGTGCTTCTCCATTCTGGTCAAAAATAAGAAACATTACAATATAAAATATTAATTAAAAGTTTAAAACCGAAATATCTATTTATCTACTTCCATTACAGAAGACATTCAATAAAGTAACTATTATAAGCTTTTTCCTATTACATTTGCATGAACCAACTTCATATTCTGCTTTTTTAATGTTCTTTATAAAAGTTATAAAAGTTGTTTATAAAAGCTTATGAATACATGTTTCATTTTGACTTCGATATTTTCTTATTAATAGTTAATTATTTAGATCAATATTTTTTGTAAATATACTTAGTTTAGGATTTTTTTAAGTTGTTTTAGTTAGAATTATGTTTAGTACTAAACTAAAATAAGATACTAAATCTTGTTTCAAAGTTTTAGTTACACCTGTTAGTTTAGTTACATCAAAATGTACAAAAAGAATAAAAAAATAAAATAAACAACTGATGTATATAGCTTTTTACAATCACCAATTAAGTATAAAATAAGTGTTTTTCAATGTTCTCTACAATATAAAGGTGTTAGTATACAAAAGCTAACGGCATCGTCCACGGTAGATGTAGAGTGGCACCGCCCGCTTGGCCAGTCGAGTGATGTAATATGGCAACCTTGTGCAACCAACCGGTACACTCGTGGTCACAATGTCAACCATAATGTAACCCTTTTTTAAGCTGTGAATGGATATAACATGTAAAGTGTCTCAAATTATTAGTACAATAATAATTGAGAGAAAAAAATCTGACTGCTAAAAACATTTTTTGGAGAGCTTTAAGCTCTTAAAAATTTGTGATGGGCAGCTAAATTAAAAAAGTAAAAAAAAACAATCACACAATCCCGAAGATTCTCATGACACCTTACACGTTGAAATCCATCAAGTTTGCGCTGTACAGCGATCCAAAGAAATTGTAACACATACATACATATTTTTTCATTCACTTGGTATCTAATGTAATCATAAACAACACAGACAAAAGTATTTCCCATTCAGTAAACTTAAATAAGTTTAAAAATAAAATTACTAAACATTTTTCGACGCAACAGTACAGCCTATATCACCAGCTTTCCGTTCATATCTCGACCGTTTCTTTACACTTTTAACAAGCACGTTCTAACACGAGTTGAAACTTTAGCACTTTCCTGTTTGATATTACAACACTGACCTATTGGAATTTTGGGCTCCAAATAGATAGTGAGGTACTTAAGGTGATTCTTTTAAAAGATTTGATTTTATTATTCCGATTATTTTCTGTATTTTTCTCGTAATAAAGCTTCACTATTTGCTGAATATACTACACAAGAGGCGACCATCTTAGTCCTCAGGGGTAGCAACGCATCTTATGACAAACTTCGAGTGGGACATATACTAACGATTACTTACCGGACTACTAACATTTAGTAACAGGACTAACCTGTTCTAATAGTACTAACTTCCGTAGTCCCCACACTAACGAATTAACAACCAATATTCTCATTGACATCTATTAACTATCAGGACCTAATAACCAACTAACAGTCCTCCCTTAGTCCTACTGGAAGTTAGTTACGATGTCCATGGGCAGGGGTTGGTGGCACTGTCAGCTCGTTTGCTATCTGAAAATTAAAACCATAAAAAAGTATAATAAAACGACTTTATAATAGAAAAAAACCGTGTGTTTGTCACTGGTCTACTTCTTAACGCCTGGACCGATTACAATAATTCTTTGGTGATGTAATTTAGAAGTACTGAAGGTTTAGAACCAAAGTTGGACCCGGTTGTTGGTGCTGATGTTGAGATACTTAAAAGTACCAGTCAAACTATTACTTATTGAAACGCCGACATAGTAAAAGTTGTCCAATATGATGAGCATTTACTAAAGATACATGACAATTGAAGGTCGGGAGTACCTGATGTGGACAACTAAGGGATCAACCAAACTATAAGACTGAATAACGTCTGCCCAGTCTTTTAGTAATTCGCCCGCAGAATAGTAGTTTTAAAAAATATGGGATTTATCCCAAGGGAACCTATAATCGGGATAAAATGTATCCTATGTCCTATTCCCGGATGCAAACGTTCCGTTCAACGGTTAGAGCGTGAAGGAGGGACAAACATCTTTACAAACTTTCACATTTATAATATTAATAGGATATCAATGGCCCAGTTATTAATCGATTTGTAAATGAAATGTCTTTACATAATCAGATTTCCGTTATTTTTCCTGCCAGTGTCATCTCTCACAACCAACATTAAAAACTTTTTTAAACTACGTACCAAACTTGACCTCCATAACCATTCGTTCGAAATAACAGGTAACTTTTGAATAAGAAATACCGGTATTAACCATTGTATTAACCGGTATATTGTTATGTAACTCGGGCAACTTAACATTGTACTTTCCATTGACTTAAATGAGGTCGTGTTTCTGACATTCCCAAATTGGTTGCGTTGGTTAATGAAACTAAGATGCTATTTAAAAACTCGATTGCAAAAATGGGGGGGATTAAAAACATATACCCTATATCCTACTAGGTAATATTAGAAATGTAAAAGTTTGTAAAGATGTTTGGATATTTGCATGTTTGAATGTTTGTAAGTTCTTCACGCTCTAACCGTTGAACGGATTAACCTGAAACTTGTCACACAGATAGTTTGCATCCGAGAATAGGACATAGGGTAAATTCTATCCCGATTATAGGTTCCCTTGGAATAAATCCAATATTTTTTAACTACTTTTCCGCGGGCAAAGCCGCGGATGTCGTCTAGTAACTCATAATTGAGACGAATCTAATGATATCCCATAATTATGTAGAAATTCGTAAAGATGTTTGAGCTGTAGAACGAGCCAAAGAAATAGACATACATACATACGCACGTAAAACATTACCCTCTTTTTGACATTTTTTCTCATACAATAAACGAGTTTTTTAAACACACGTGATTGATTATCTTTTATAGATACGGAACCCTTAGTGCGCGAATCCGACTCGTACTTAGCCGGTTTTTAAGGGTCTGTAATGAAGACACTAAAATTATAGTATTTATAATGAAATGCGTAGTTTTTACCGCGTGTTCACTAACCGGAACCGGTCAAGGTTACCGAAGCATGACATCAGGTAATTTGTGAGGCCATGTAGTGCCATCGTGTTATCTGCTATCCAAGATAACATCTCTGTTATAACTACAGATAGAGGATGAGAAAGTTTGCTTAGTCTAAAGATTTTTTGACGGCAAATAGGTCAGATTAAATCTTTAATTGAAATCTAATCACGAGTTTTTAAGTTAACAGGCACGCGACTTTAACTTTCAAAAGTTATGTGTATTAGAAACTAATTAGTACTCGCTTCGGTGATCAAACATCGTGAACAAACCTGCACTCCTGACAGTTCTCCATACAGTTGTCAAAGCTGTGTGAAGTCTGAAAATCCGCACTTGTACTATGGTGGACTATGACCTGTACCCCTTACATTGTGAAACCTGAGCCCAGCAGTGGGACAGTTATGAGTTGTAATGAAGTACTAACAAGTACGTAATTTTCGCAGCTCTAGGCCACTTAGCAATGCACTTATGTGTATTATCATAAGATAGAAATTCCACAATTTTTTTTCGAGTTCGATCAATATACTAAGTAACTACAACCTACATTATATTTTTTGTCCCTCTCTGAGATTATTAAAACAAGTATCACCAAGGCTAAGCCACTACAAAACCAAAGATAACATTTATTCAACAAATAAATATTAAATAAAATTATG
>LGAG01028707.1:366530-399384 GCA_001278395.1 Lerema accius
AATAGGAGAGGTGCAGCAATAAAAAATGTTGCAAAAACGGGAAAGTTATGCGGGAGGAGCCGCGGGCGATTCCTAGTATTTTATTACCTAATTTTGAAATTAATCCACTGTATAATGTTTGACTTAAGTACTCTAGTTCCGTAATAGAAGAATAGTTAACTAATATTACTTAGTTCACTTTCTTCGTAATGAAATTTCAGTATTAATTACGTTCACTTGCTATTCTCAAGTTCCTAAAGTTAGGGTTGTCTCTGTTTAATTTTTTATATTGACTGAGATATAAAAAGTATATAGAAACTATAGTCTTCTTTAGATTTTTTGTTTTAACATTTAGTTACAATTAATTTCTTTAAAAACCTGGCTATAGCACATAATTACCTTTAGTTAGTTGGTCAGACAGTCAAAGTTTTACGCACCATTTTACTACTTTATAGAAAAGAAATTTTCAAAAAACTTATTAATTCCTGCATGCTATGTAAACTTTAACCATGTCAATTCTCTAACTACACATGCCTCTAACCCTACACGTCTTTAAAAAAAGTATATAGACACTGCTCTAAAAAATGTTAACCCCCCAAGATATCAGCAATTACACATCCTTGCGTTTCAAGTTACAAAACGAGTAACATTTGTAAAAATTGTAATTGTAAGCCGCCTCAGTAAACAGTTACACAGATGCCGGGATTGTGTTTGTGTAACAAAGTTTGTGTAACATTCTCTAACGCTCGCGTTATCTTTTTGAACATATCTGTGATATTTTGTAATGTTTTCATTATTTCTTCTCTAATTACAATTATCAATACTAGCAGTCTAGTTTCTAAGTGCTTAGTTAGGAAACTATAGTTTGTTAATATTTTATGATATTTGCTTACCTACTACTCGTATATTGCATTTTATTGATGATGTATATTATATAGAGCAATGGTTACCATGACAAATAGCCGTTTAAGAAGTCGTGGGTTCAGTTCTCAGGGAGGCAAATGATTAACTTAACGAAAGGTCACGAGTGATCTGGAAAACTAACGAGGGATAAAATATGTTGTAGAGCAACGTCTGCTAGATTTTGTAGTAAAGTATAAAAACATCCTTGCCCTACTACGCGGGGCCGGCTTCTGCCTCTTACGACACCCTGGTCTGCCGGCATGGGATTGGGGTTAGTATTTTATGCCGCCCCAATACGACCCATTCCTACATTTTTTTTTTATTGTCTCCGGGGACGCGAGGAAAAACGTCATGCTTACGATGCCAGATCCGGCTGGCTAAAGTTATGTCAGACTCTGTCCTGAAGGGAAAACCTACTGACTAAAACAACCCCACATGACTCGCCTGGACGGCCTCTCAATCTTCATCTGATGCGAACTCGTAATGGTATCGATACTAATGAAGTATATTGTTCCAGAACTGTCCACCACTCCTGGATCCTCGACGGAAGAGCCATGGCAGGGCGCGCTCGCGCCGCTCGACTCGCTCACAGTGGCCTGCGAGAGAGACAACATGCATGTCACCATCTCCCTAGCACAAACCGGACATGCTAACAGGTCAGTTCGTAAAAGAAGTATAGGTTGCTGGTTGAGAAGTTGGAATCGCGCAACGTAGTGAACTTTAACTCGTTCGTTGTATGCCTTCCAACCGAGCTCCTCTCAACATTCTTGAAGGAGGATTTGTGGCCGAAAGGGGTCGTTTTTCGGAAATTTCGAGGACGTCGACGACACCGAATCAGTGCTTCAGAAATGAAGCTGTTTAGTTTTTAAGTTTATTTGTATGTTAGTCTATAAGGTAATTATGTTATGGGCCTCTTTGCCTGAAATAAAGTTTAAATAAATAAATAAAAGAAAATGTGGAGAAATAAGCAAATGTGACGTGATATTAGGTGGACATCTTAGGCTATAAACAATAGTGATATCGAAATATAAACTGTGGTAGATAGATGTGTTTACGACCAAAAAGACAGAATAAAGCAAAGAATGTAGACTGTAATTTACAGTCTATTAAAAGCCCAATAATATTATATTATTCCTATGAGACCGATTAGACTTGTATCTATGCATAATTTTTAAGTTATAATTAAACTTTTTAAATAGTACCCCCTGTTATTTAAAACATTGATTCTCTTTACTATATCTTATGTCTAGTGTAATAAGATTCACTATCTATTAATAAGCACAAAGTAAGCAGTGTAAACTCTAATTTACTCTTTGAATTAAAGTTAATCCAAATTACTTAACTAGTTCGAGGACAAACTTAGACCATCCATGTACGAGTAAGAATTGTATTAATAAAAATACTTAACATGAAATTAAAAGACTTTAAAAAAAACGAGCTTTTATTACTTGTTAATAAGAAAAAGATAAAAAGTGAAAAATTTCAAGTCCCTACCGTTAACCGTTGAGAAGTTCAATCGTCTGGAGGCAATCCTGATAGCAGTATCACATCATGCTAATTATAAACATGCATTGTCATCAGGACTGGACCAGTGTGTATTAAATTTAACTCAATCGGACACCGGGAAGTGTATGAAATTTAGCTTGCATGATTTGATTACAAAAACTGGGACAGGTGAAACTAAATAAAAGCTTGTAATAAAAGTACTTTTTTTATTTTTTTATTTTATAAAACTTTTTTTTTCAGCATATACGACACGTTTAATGGGATAGTATACCCAGCCGGACTGGGCAGCAATTCAACGTGCCTCAGAGAGTACGTATCAGCTAGTGGTGACCTGCAGTACACACTGCCTCTCAAAGGCTGTAACACCATGTCTTTGGATAACGTAAGTCTATATTAAGTTTATTATATTACTAGATGACGCGGAAGAGTAGTTAAGAAAAACATTGGATTTTTCCCAAGGGAACCTATAATCAGAATAAAATCTGTCCTATGTCCTATTCCTGAATGCAAACTATCTGTGTGCCAAGTTTCAGCTTAATCCGTTCAACGGTTAGAGCGTGAAGGACTTTCAAACATCCAAATATGCAAGCATCCAAATATCCAAACATCTTTACAAACTTTCACATTTATTATATTAGTAGGATTTTCTAAAATTAAAAAAAAAGCAAAAACCGACTGCTAAAAATTATTGGGGTATTTCAAAAAACTTATAGCCTAATGTCACTCAATGGAGACGCATGAAATAAATATGACTGCGCTAGAAGAAGTTAATATTTTTCGAGCATTTATAAATGTATGTATGTATATCTATTTCTTTGTGACGCTCTAAGGTCAAAATGGCTTGACAGACTTCAACACGGTGTTCATTGGATTCTTCTATTAGAGTCACATAGACTATTAGGTACTATTATATATTTTTTATGACAGCATCGGAAACCCCCCGAAAAATGTTAAGTAGTTTTACATTATTTCCGGTTTTCTTTTAATTTGAATAAAATAATAATGTATTGAGTATTGGCGACCTGATAAAATAATTAAACGGCTAAAATGTGGTCTAGTTTATCGACACAGATTATATATGCCTCGGTCAAGCATTCTCTAGAGTCCATATTGTTCGTTAGAACAATACTGGCGACGTTTGCCACATGAATATGTATTAGACAAGTTATTTTTGACCTATTTTTTGCTTATTTTTAGACTATTTGGCGTAATACGTCTATTTAAATGAGTCCTACGTGAAGGGTTATCTTTGGAGCCCTTTTTAGAGTTATGTAGACACGTACTTTGGCATGGTTAAAGTTTACATGGAGAAGTATAGAAAGATAAAGTTGACGCATAAAATCTGTAACAAATAAACTTAATATGGGAAATAAAACAAAATGCACACAAATATACTTCGTTTGATAGACAGACACTATTATTATTTGATAGTCAGTATTAGTATAGAAGTATAGATGATTACATAAGAAAGATAACTTTACGTTATATAAAGATGATATAAATAGCCCAGGTCTCTCATCTGCAGAATGTATTGTACCTACTGTGTATATGTACCTATAATAGCTTGCCCGTGGCGACTTTGTAATAACCATCGCATACTAATAGTTCTGGTACAGTCACGAGCATAAATATCTGACGGCCCCTGAAAACCAACTTCCCAGTCTCCGAAGCTGAAATTTTGCACACATATATTAATAGGATGATGATACTATATTATTATAAAATTAAGCTGATCTGATGATGGAGACCGAAGGTGGTAATAACTCCTTAAGTAAATCACACAACCCCATCGAAATTGGACTCGTTTGATTCGTGGCAAGGACATTATTTCTAGATGATGTTCAGAGTTTCCTCATACAGTCGAAAGAAATTCTGTTCTTCCGAAGATACTGTTGTAACAAGCCCGGTAGATGGTGGGTAGTTTAGCAGCCTAGATTGTTATATAAGTTGTTATTCCACTTATAGATTAATTTATTAACTTAAAAAAAATATTGAAAAAATGTATATTGACACAAGATGTCATTTCCAAATACACGTTACAAAGGAAAAAACTAAAATAATGCAAACTCATTACACATATGTATACTAGATTTTTAAATGTAAAGAGTTTATGGCCTTTTGGTGTATTGTCCCCATGATGCGTCGATCCTAACCTCCGCCAATGGTTGCGCAAGCGACGCAACGAGGAAACACGTGATTAGAATCGATATGCGCGTGCGCATGGCTCGCTGTGTCGTCGTTTGTCTTATGAACTGTAACGGTATATCGTTGGCTTGAGATTGAAATACACTTTTTTGTACGCATATAAAACGCACGCTGCTGCACGCTGGTCTGCAAAACTAAGTATCACACTTTAAAAATTGCAATAACTTCTTATGTACAAGATATACTATCGAAATAAAACGCACTCGAAAAACAGTTTAATTTAGTATATAAAACCTTCATAGTCGGTATTCTTTTTTTGAGAGATAGCTTCAAAAAGTAATGAACAAAAATAACTGTTTTTTTTTAAATAACGTTCAAAAGTGTGATACTTAGTTTTGCAGGTAAGTGTAATTGTATAAGCAATACTTTTTAATGCTTCATTGTTCAATTAGTCATTATTAATAGAAAAATAAAAAAACCACCTCAAAATTGGGGGGCTTATTGAAAAAAAGTAGCCTTATGTCACTCTCACAATGCTAACTCCAAATCTAATGACGAATCCAATGACACCTCATTCTTTGAAATCAGTCAAGCCGTTTGCACTGTAGAGCGTGCCAAAAAAATTTACATACATACACTAAAAAATCTTTAGCCTCCTTCTGCCATAGTCGGGTAAAAAGCTTCTTAGTTACTATTGCGATCCGTTTGTTGGGATCCGACCGGAATAACTCACTATATCTATGTATTCCAGAAATCATTAACCCTCCAGCGATCATTGAAATTAAACAATCGCGGCACGAAATTAAGTATTTTACAACCCACGACAAAACTCAGTTCTTTCAAACTAAATGAATATTCATAATGCCTTCGATACCTCACGACAAGTCGTCACGACGATGTAATCATGGTCTAACGATTCTTCTGTTCGTGATAATTGACTGCCTTGGGGTTTTTTGTTCAAACAAGCAATGACTTCATACATTAGATAATAGGTACTTGTGTACTTCCGTTAGGCATTTTAAAATGATGTTCAAAACCAACTAAAAATAACCACGTTTCGCTATATTTTGTACTAACAATCGCCCGCAGCGCCGTACGCATAATTTTGCCGTTTTCGCACTATTTTTATAGTCTATAGCCTTCCTCGATAAATGGACTATCTTACACTAAAAGAATTTTTGAAGTCGGTCCAGTAGTTCCTGAGATTAGCGCGTTCAAACAAACAAACAAACTCTTCAGCTTTATACTATAATTATTCTTATTAGTATAGATTTACACAAGTGGATATTTTTTACTGTTCCCACTTATTGTAAGTAATTCTTTGATCCTTTAGCTATCAAGTGATATTATTTAATTTTGAATGTAGACGATAGATTCGAAACTACAACGCCAAAATGTATCCCCCGATTTTGTTTCGTTTTAGGATTGCCCCCGTATGGTACCGTACCTATTCAAGTCAAAATACACCAAAAGCGGTGATAATCTTTTCTAATAATGTTTGAAGAGTATTATAAACTTAGTAGAAAACAAATAATAAAGTAAACAATACCAAGTCCTACGCAAATAGTCGTATCTTGTTTAATAAGTCTGATGTCTGATAAGAAATATCTCTTTGATATATTTGTTGACGAAGAACTATTTATTCCCTTTATTGTATTGTCTACAATTCTATAAAAATTATGTTATCTATTGTTTTAAAATATTAATAACGTTTTAAGATAAAGTACAGAAAAGTAACTTAAAAAATGTTTAGATAAAATAATTAAGGAATTTTCTGGTCACTAGTTCGACACTATTACAGAATTTACTAATTAAATTATTATTTTATTTATTGAAGATAAATGCGTAAAAATCTAAAATGTTATAATAATTAAGACTTAAATCAAAGAAACGGTATTTACTTTTCAATTTACCACTTTCAAAATTTTGAAATGTTGTCAATTGCGGACGTGTGCAATGGCAACAAAGATTGCATGACAATTGGTCACACCATTTATAGAAAACTGTTAAATAACGATTCAAGGACGGTTTAACTTCCTATTTTAACTGTGAGTCATGTTGGTGCGAAATAATGTAAAGGCAAGTTTATATGACGTAGTATCAAATACATTTTATCATGTGACTTTTTAATTGAGACACGATTTAAATATTTATACACTTTATAATTGACACTTGTACTAAATATTTTGTCGATTTGATACCTATATTTCAAGATGAAATTATAGGTATTATGTATGTCTATAAATGAAAAAGATTTTTTCTAATCTAAGCATGAAGTAATTGTTAATATTTCTCTACACATTATAATAGAGTTTCTATATAAAAAAAAAAACAAAACTATAAGTATTTTATTTATAACATTATGTACGTGGTATTAACTACTACTTAAATTTATGCAAATATTAAAATTTTCGCTACAGTATTTTCTAAAGTACCTATGTACAATCACAATATTTTTATACTTACCTAAAAAAAAAGTCACATCTAAACACAGTTTTATAACCGTTCACCGTACATATGTTATGCAAATATCAATCTACCCACATGATGCCAACACCTACGATTAGTGGATATTGAGACCAAAATACTGGCGCCTAGACATTGTTAAGTAGATAGTTTCTTATCAGGAACACGTAACTACTTAAATACGTAGGTGATTCGTTTCCTAGGTACAAAACACCTAGGTGCACTTTATCAATGCATAGACGACGTAAGTGGCTTCGCTTGCGGATAAATAGATAAAAAATAATTGGATTCATCACAAGTGAACCTATTCCCAGTAAGATAATATAATCCAGCACAAAATTTCTTTTAAATGCTAAGTTTAATTCTAATGCATTCAACCATTGATGTCTGATTTAGCTACAAACATAATTATAATTGTCCAAATCACCCAAAGGAAAGTTGCAATCGGGATAAAATCTATCCTAAGTCCGATTCCTAGTTGCGAACTGTATGCTATGTTTCAGATTATTCCGTTCAACGGTTAGAGCGTGAAGGACTACAAAATATTCAAATATCCAAACATTTTCACATTTATAATATTAGTAGGATAATAAATTATGGTCGAGTTTTGACCACATACTGAGTCTTTTGTATAGATTATGTTATGGCATGTAAATGGTCTTTAAACAACTTACTGTATACGACAGTTGAATATTTAACCTGGTTTTCTTCATTTTTTCGTAGGAATGGATTATATGATGTAATGAAAATTGATGAAATGTTAACCAAAAGTTACAGCATAAGGTTATGACATACATACATACATGTTTGAGTGGGAGGAGTCAATGTTATATGGCATGGTAATAAATAAACCTTTTAAGAAAACGATGCGACAGACACGTAAGTGAATGAATGTAAGATGAACGATTGGATGAATGAATGATAGTATTATTATTTCTGAGTGCTATAGGTTGTAGTATATTTTTTATTACAGTGCCCCCAAAAAAATGTTAACAGACCGGTATTCTGTTTTCCTATTATTCATTACCTGCTTATTTAGGAATATTATGGTTAAAAAAAACAATATTAAAATACATAATTATTCATAATGCCTAGTCAAATGTTATATTGCTCAACGTTTTACTTTTACACTACAATATAATGATGATTAAATATTTAATTACTTATTAAAATTACATTCTATTGACTGGGCATTATGAATAATGCTAAATTAATCATTCGACCGGTGACATATACTTCACAATCAATTGTTTTTAGTGTTATAAGCTTCCTGTTGTTATCTTTCCTATTCTTACGATCTCAACCAGACGTTAGTAAAACACCCACGCGAATGATTGTTATCAGAGTTACTCTTTGTTTATTAATTATACTGTTCTTAAGTTAGTTTCGTAATTACAATTTACCTGATTTAATTACTAGCTGTGGCACGGTTTGATGCCTAAGTATTAACGTTTGCTTTTAGATAACTAATTTAGTGTAGATGAATAATATTTAAAATGACAAAGACGATTGGAAATGGGAAGTTCTGCAACCGATTCCACTCAGGTCATAAGTAAACATTTTGTAAACAAAATGATTGTATTGTTATTTTTTTTTAACGTTGTGCGGGGTGTTTTTTACCCTTTCTTCTCCTTCACACTAATGCACCTTTTCTAAACGTGGGTAGATTAAAAAAATACGTGCATAACTTGCATAAGTGTATCATTGATATCTACATGAATAAATGATTTTGAATTTGAGTGATTACAATCAATTTGATTTATTTATTTTTATCTTATCATTCATCTGTCTCACTAAGAATCGAATCTACCACAGTCATCTTATTTAGTAATCAATGCGTCATACGGATAGGTAATATATTTACATAATAGGACGCATCTATATACTCAAACTTTCTAAGTTAAACGAAATGACTTACGAATAATTAGTTAATTGTCAAAGTTTTATAAGGTATTGCCGTGTGTAAGATACCAACCAACAATCCATATTAAAAATTTCGTCAAGGGGTACTGTAGACCCGATCAAAACCTTATACGAATAATAAAACATAAAAAAATATTAATTTCGAGTCGACAACATATACAAAAATCGGATTGTGGAGTATTTCGTTAAATTCTAATGGCACTGACAAACAAATCGCATTCGCCATCTTGGTCAGTTAATAAACGTTCCGTTTCATTATATAAATAAAATGATCAGTCACGAAACTTATGTGGCAGACGAAGTTTCACGCGAGCGAAGCCGCGGGCAACAGCTAGTGTTTATATAAAACAGCCTACACTACTCCCAAAAACGCACTACATCTTGCAACACAAGCCTTTAAAACGAGTTTTTGAAACACGGTTTTAATAACCTCCTTTTTCGAAGTAAAAAACAAAATAAGCCGAGTGAAGTGCAGTGTGGTCAAAAGACCTGCTTGTTATTCGTGTGGTCAAGTGACCTTTTGTTGTGGCCTTGCTTTGGGCGTGGGCTAGCTACTAGTAGGTACGTCAAGTCTTGTGACTCGTTTAGTTCTTAGGCAGATCGTACATGACCAGTCTTCACTACTTCACAGGGGTAGATAAAAAATTACGTGCATAAGTGTATTTGATACCTACGAATAAATGATTTTGAATTGAATTGTTAACTAGTTTAAAGACAAAACCCTCAAAGGGAGTATTCCCTGTAATGTAACGTTACAGATTCGAGTATTTACGAGTATTTAAGAAAATAACTAAAATGTTAAAAACCTATCAACCGTCTATCACATTCAACATTCATTCACAGTGAAATTTAGCTTGCAAGATTTGATTGCAAACTGGACAGGTGAAATTAAATAAAAGCTTGTAAAAATGTAGACAAATTCAGTGTAAACTTGTATGTTCAAATCAGTCAAGCGGTTTAAGCTGTAGAATGTAGAACATGCCAAAGAAATGAAAGTATACCTCGTTTTTTTCGTCGTGATTTAAAAGGTAAACAATCTTGGCACAACTTTTATTTATTTCAATAAGTTAAAAAAATATTTAGAAGTATACAGATTTTTGTTTTAACATTAAATTATTGTTTATTCTTTAGTTTTTTTTAATTTGTGTCTGGCTTATTTTTAAATCGATAATTGCATAAAAAAGACTGTAAGATTGTTTACCTTTTATATCACGACGAAAAAAACGAGGTATACATACTACGCTCCAAAAACAGGGTAAAAAAGCGTTGACTGCCCGCTTATTACACTGTCCCTAGCATTTAAGTCACACAACAATAGTTACCCACAAATTATATATTCAAGTGGTCGACGCATTTCCTCCCTAAAGTCGTGGGGAGTCGCGGAAATGACGTCACTCCCTCATTGTTAGTCCGACTGCACGCGAGCAGTTTGTGGAACGGAACTGAGCGTTTGTAGACGAACTTACGTGATACTATTTATGGTATTATTTAAATAAAATACGTTTAAATAATTAAATAATTTAACGTAGTTCGTTTAGCAAGTCTGTAGAAAAATGGCTCGCAAGTAGGAGCCCCAGACAGGGTTTTTTTTGGAACAGATATACTTATTATGTTTGTTCATGAGTGGTAGCTAACAATCTTTTGCCCAACTTCGAGTGGGACAAATCCTAGCGGTTAATAACATACCTACCAGGACTACTAATATTTAATATCAGGACTAACCAGCACTAACAGTACTAACTAACCTTTACAACTAACATTTTTATTAATACCTGTCGCTAACAAGACCTACTAAGTAACGATCCCTTTTCTCCTTGCCATTTGTCACTAGATATCTAGCCATGTTGGCACTGCAAGCTCAGTTATTTATTTTGTTTTTTAATCAAAAACTAATTACCTTATGCTACTAGTCTCATACGTAAAAATATAATAGACTCAAAAAAGTGAGGTCAACTTTTTTCTTTTTTTTTACGATCTGACGTATGTCGTCGAGCGCGGTGTGCTGAGTAATGTACCGGGAAACCTTATCATTTGTTAATAATGTTATGTTATTCGCTACCTACCACGTTTTTTTTGCTTGCGTCTATTTATTTTTTGGTCTCTGCTACTAGCTTCAAAATTAAATCAGTTTGTCAAAGAATGCATTTCATGTTACGAGTATGAAGTTGTTTACTTTTTCTGGTTTTTTTTTCTGTTCAGTCCTCGGTCCTGTTAATCTCATACCTCAATCATTGTTCCAGGAGGACGGCACAGTGGAGTACTACAACAACATAATAGTGCAGCCCCATCTCCGCCTAGTAACAGGGCAGGGTCGCGGGTACCACGTACGATGTCGCTACCGTCGCCGAGACCTGGCGCGTTACCGACCACCGCGTCGTCCGCACGCCGACCGACTTACTAGTCTACAGCATATCGATGAGTAAGAACCTATGAACCTTAGAGTACTGTAATAGTAATTTCATACTCTTGCCAGGCTATCCCTATACAACTGTTTTGTTAGATATAAATTGTTTGTAAACAGGCAGCTTTAAGTGTCGTTTTGCCGATGCGATCGCTGTCTCGTATTGATTATTATGACAGCAAAGTGGCACTGTAATTAAGGTTGTAAAAATCTACCTTTTTAAAAAAAATGGTATTTTTAAAAAGCTGCTACTTTTTTTGTAATATAAAAAAACAAAGCTACGTAACGCGTTGTTCGATCTTCTCTATATATAACACATCATAACATTTTACAAGACCCCCAGTCCCTACTAATTGCATTACGTAATACTTATACGACCCCATACTGCTAGGTAGGTACAAGTAGTATTTCTATGTACCTACTCATATTTTCAGTTATTTATTTTCTTTTTCTATTTCAGAGATGAATACGACGAGGACTCAGGGTTATTGCCATCCGTTACCATGAAGATATTTAAGGGTGACCCCCAAGATAAAGAGGTACGTACCTATTATTAGTTATAATATTTGTATAATACTTCTCTAGTTAGAAATATCAGTTAGTTACAATACAAAAACAGTAAGCAATTAATAGAAAATCGAAAAACCTGACTTAATTTGACTTACAATAGAGATACATCCACCTCGCAGGTTAAAATCTATCAAGAAGTATTTAGAAGTGTTTGGCAACGATCCTACTCAGCGTTGCCAGATATATTTTGTAGTAAGTCGGGATTTTCGTATTTTTTTACCGAAAAAAGCGGGACTTTTATGTCGAAAGCGGGACATACTAAAAAAAAGTATAAAATAATCTTCAGAATTTAGATTTTTGCTTTTCTTTTAACGATAACTAGTCCGAGTTTTATAAGTGATTTATCCTATTGTTAGGTGCTTGAATCTGGTCGTTAGGTTACGTTACAATGAAGACTAATTTTTTTAATAAAAAGAAAAACAAAACAATAATCAAAGTGGAAAATAGTTTTAAAATCCCAAAAAAGCGGGACAAATCCTGTCCCTTATTTTTCATAAAAAAATCGGGACGCCCCCTCAAAAACGGGACGTCTGACAAGCTGACAAAGCTGAGCCCACTTGATAATAATGCTATATTAATATTTCTGATTCCAGGTGGCGTCCAATGTACGTATCGGAGACACATTGACCCTGGTGGTGTCTTTAGAGAAACAAAGACAATTCGGACTACTAGTATCAGAGTGTGCTGTACGAGACGGGCTCGGCTGGGCTGAACAGAGCCTTATTGCTGATGATGGGTAGGTTCAAATTGCAATACCACTCCTTTAAAATGCTACCTGTGAGTTTTTTTGACTACTCGATCAGTGTGACGTAAACGTGCGTAAGTTAAAGTTTTGTATGGGAACGAAACAGAGCCATCTAGCGGAAGTGAGAGACAACAAATCGAGTCCATACACATTTTAGTTTACGCATGTTTACGTAACGCAAATCGAGTAGTTAGAAATACTCGCACTAAGCTTATTTATGGTAGTAAGTGGCGATGAATTAAGTGGTAAAGCGCATTAACTTAGTAATATATTCACGTAGTAGTTATTAAAGTAGCCTATTCACAAGTTTAAAATAAAATTTAATTCTAAATTTAATTCTCTTATCCTCTCCCCAGCTGTCCTCTAGACGGGGAGATAATGGGGCTGTTCCAGTACGCGGGCGACCGGCAGCGCGCGCAGGTGTCATTCCCGGCGCACAAGTTCCCCTACACGGCCAGCGTGTACTACACGTGCGAGGTCAAGTTGTGTGACCTGAACCATCCTACTGATTGTGTGAGTAACTCGTGTTATACTTAGCTTAGACAAAGTTTAGGCGGTGGTCCTTCCAGGGCAAGAGAAAAAAGAAAAACTGTCTTTGATAAAATTAAGGGACACCATAGATTAGTGCCCACGAAGATAAGTCTGTCTGAACATTGATAGCACTTACTTTCTAGAATCAAGAAAAGCAGTGATTTAAAAAAATGTGCTTGGAGAAATTTTAATTTATTTATCCTAGCGATTTTGTTAGATTGTAAAATGTAGTAGTAGATAAGTAGTAATTCATTCATTAGCGGAGCTTTAAAATGCATGTTTAAACGTCCCTAAAACGTTGCCTTATTTAAGTTTAACCAATACTAGCAATCACCCACGACGGACGGAAAGGACTATCTTACAGTAAAATAATCTTTCAAATCAGTCCAGTAATTCCTGAGATTAACGCGTTCAAACAAACTCTTCAGCTATAAATTAGTATAGATGAATTGAAAGAACAAACCTATCTCTTATATTTCCAGGAGCCATGTTCTCACAAGAAGAACCGCGTGCGTCGCCAATCGGAGGACGAGTCGCCGGCGATCGTGGAGGTGTTCTCCGGACTGTACGTCAACGAAGCCGACTCGCCTGACAACGATGAAGTCGTCAGTGAGAAGGTAAGGAAATATACCTACTACTGGAAACGAAGTAAGGTAAGATGGGGTAAGACTAACACACGGGGCAAGACTAACACTGTCTATTATCTCGATACGTATAGCTTAAATACGAAATTCTTCCAGTCTGTAAGATAGAACAAACGTAAATGTTCTCGGCTAAAACACACACATGTCGTTTCTTCAAGTGCATGTCGAGATAATAGACAGTGTTAGTCTTACCCCGTCTGTTAGTCTTACCCCACCTTACCTTATACCTCGTTTTTTTCGTCGTGATTTAAAAAGTAAACAATCTTGGCACTACTTTTATTAATTTCATTAATAATAAAAAAATATTTAGAAGTATACAGAAATTTATTTTGACATTAAATTATTGTTTATTCTTTCGTTTTTATATTTGTTTCTGTCTTATTTTTAAATCGATAATTACAATAAAGAGACACTGTAAGATTGTTTACCTTTTAAATCACGACGAAAAAAACGAGGTATAAATGTGGTGTTTTTAATCCATCCTATTTTATCCTTCTGTTATGGGAAAATGGCCAACTACAGAACATTGAACATATTTTCTCCTTGTAGCCTACAGAATACCCAATCAAGCTGCTTCAGTGCTGATTGGAGGCAGAATGGCCAACCTAAGAGTTGGAAATTTTTATGCCGTCCAACGGCCTTTGACATGCCTTAATGATTGTCACATAACCCTAAAATCAAGAGCCTATTTAACCTACTTTCAACCTTACTTCCTAAGTAATTAAAAATGTAACGGAACTAAACTTTTATACATGTATACATTTTTTGGACAACTGTATAATTAACTATACACATCACTAAATTCCAGAAAGAAGACGAGATTTGCATATCACAGCGTAACTTCGCAATCGGCATTTGCATCGCCGGAGTTATTTTAATGATATGTGTAATTGCCGCTATCGCCTGCATTCTGGCAAGACGACGAAACCCGAAGACTTACTCACGAACTGGCAGCTCTTTATACAGCGGCCCATACACCAACACCGGGTACTCTCACACTAGTTAAACATATACAGAATTATACACATGACAAAATTATTATACATGCGACAAATGTGTATAAAAATACAATGTGTAACAGTTGCAATGTTTCGTATTCGAATTTATGAAAGACAAAATTGTACAGTAAACTATACAAGTGACAAATCTTTGCATTTGTAAGATTGTAATTTAAATTACGTAATCGAATTAAGTTTAACAGTCAAATTACGATTTATTCTTTATGCGTTTATATAGTAATATGAAATGTGATGGTGTATCTTAGTTTTAAGAGAATATTGGTGAAATATGTTTGCCATGTTACATTATGACTAGGATCAACGTAAAAGTCGGTAATTGGTGATAGTAGGAAACTTTATAACAACGAAATAAAGTGTAAGGATTTCTTTAAAATAGTTACTGGATTTTAAGTATCTTTAATAAAACATGTGAAAGATTTAGATGAAAAAGTTCAGTGAATTTGATTATTCTATGGTAATAAAAAGTGAAATGTATTTTCTTGTATTTGACATACTTGTATTAGTGGACACAAAAATTATTGTATCTAGAAAATTATACAGTAGACAAGTCCATTTGAATAGAATCGTATTTTGTATTTTAATAAATTTTTTATAACAATTTTTTTTATGTCAGTTATTTTTGTGTCTATAAATACAAGTCTGGTCTGGTCATTATGTATTTTTGTATTTAGGTTAAAAAATATCGTCCACGCGTATAAATATATTAATAATCATTTGTCAAACTAATTTTATAAATCTGACGCTTATGTGTTTTTACTTTTTAGTTTACGAAATAGAATTTAAAATTATATCCATTTTATTTTTAAGTGTGGCAATACAAAAGTTGTGTGGCAATACACAACTATCAGTCATCCCTAGATTAGTTAGTCTACCATTTTAATTTACCATAAAAATTATTTTACTATTTATCTCCAATTTGTGATAATATATGCATTCTATCCGTCCTAATCAAATATTGTAAGTTATTTTAAGTTTTGAAAGGTTGCCTTGAATTACGTAATACATATAATATGTTCTTGATGAACAAATTACATATATTTTAATAGAAATCTGTGCCTACTCTTAGGGTGGCAATTTATCTTCAGACTTTTAATCGCATTTTTGGTGGCGGATTTTTTAGGATTTAACTGTCATTTCTTAGTCTTCTTGCTCTTACAGATAAAATAAAAATCCCTTACCATTTTTTTTTAATTTTTGTAATCAGTCGTGAGTATAATCTGTATGTTGTACCAATGTTGCCATATCTAATTGTATTTGTAATTTTAGGGTTTCCTGTAGTGTATTCCGTCCATATCGGTGCTATTTCAGGCGTATTTTTAAGTTGCTTCGCTTTCTTATCGTAACATCGAAGTTTGATATGTGTTTCATAATTACCCCATTGCTAATAGTCCCATTTAACTTTTACTAGTTTTTTTAAATTCCAATGGGGTTCTGGAACCATATCGACAGTGTATGTACTTTTTAACAAAATATACTGACATTAATGAAATATTGTTTCATTTTTTTAAACCAGCAAAACCTACGAAACTACATAAAAAATATGATTAGCCATATATTTTTTTTTGTTTTTAAAATTGGATTTATCTTCGTCGATAATAAGATAATACGTATTAAATAAGACAATCAAAAGAAAATGTTATTTTGTTTAAAAAGCCTTCTCCTATATACATCAGTATACTGTCCTTGTAGACTAAAAGTACCAGGGAATCATAAAATTACATGAGAGTGAACAACCGTTTCTCTGAAATAACCTCCTACATTATCATGCTGTCCTGGTAGACTAAAAGTACCAGAGAATCATAAAAGTGAACAACCGTGTTACTGAAATGGCCTCCTACATTATCATGCTGTCCTGGTAAACTAAAAGTACCAGGGAATCATAAAAGTGAACAACCGTGTTACTGAAATGGCCTCCTACATCATCATGCTATCCTGGTAAACTAAAAGTACCAGGGAATCATAAAATTACATGAGAGTTTACAACCGTTTCGTTGAAATAGCCTCCTACATTATCATGCTGTCCTGGTAAACTAAAAGTACCAGGGAATCATAAAAGTGAACAACCGTGTTACTGAAATGGCCTCCTACATCATCATGCTGTCCTGGTAGACTAAAAGTACCAGGGAATCATAAAAGTGAACAACCGTGTTACTGAAATGGCCTCCTACATTATCATACTGTCCTGGTAGATGGTAAATTCGCTGGAGCCGCTAGTAAGAAATAAAAAACGGAATAATATTTATAACAGAGCGTATATTTGCTTAGTAAAGTCGCATCTATAAAATTATAAAATATCCTAGAAACATTCCTTAATAAATGTAGTATATAATCTTAGTTACATTAAAATAAATAGCTTATTCTTATCACTTATTACCTACATACAATGGATACTAACACATTCATAAGTCAGATTTCAAATACTTTTCGTCCCTATTTCTTAATATAATAACAAAAACTTTTAAGATACAATTGGCCCAAAACCATTGGATTACATATTATACTATACTTATATAAATGCTACATTTTTACTTTTCATCTTTTAATACACGCACACAAACATGGTGTATTGATTTAATTTTTTGAAGCGCCATCTCTAATTGGTTTCTAAAATCATTTATGTGATTGGCAAATGCTGCCGTAATCCACCAAAGGACGTTATAGAGACTTATCCAAGCTATAATTTCATGACAAATTCAATACCTATAATGATATCCATGTGGTCTCTGTATATTAAAAAATAATTGTGTGATTAAAGTACTCTGTGCACATTAATTTATTTTATTAAAAATATAATAAAATCAGCTGCAATAACCCGCTAAAGATGTATATATTTAAAGCAAAATTGTGATGATTTTAATGGCATAGTATCATAAAAAATATTAATTATATAAATTTAACTTAAACTCACATACTCCAACTAATTACACTTATTTTTATAAAGATCACTGAACGCGATTTTAGAACAAAATCGCCCATAATTTGTCTATGGTCGACATCCATAGACAATCTCTACTTAGCCATAGACTAAACAGTACTTAATACTTTTGCAATTATTCATTAATTACAACACAATATTAACTTAAAGAAACTTAATTACTTCGTTTACAATGTCCATTAATTTCACGTGTTGTGTTCACATTTTAAAGTTGTGTAAGTAAAAAAATAATAATTTAAGTATTGGCGCGAAAACTTATAATTGTGAAGCCGCCATCTTGAATAACACTAAAGATACAGTCGTAAATTTTTTTTTATTTATCGTTTATTTTCAATTATAAAGCAACTTTTGGAAACGATGACAATCGTGTATAAGTATTAAGTATTATCAAAATAATTAGTCCATTTTTAAAACTTGACTTATTTTTTAAACAAAAACATTCAATTTTAAAACAGCTTTTGTGAATATTTAAGCATTATGTAATATTAAAGTTATGAAATCACTTAAACATTACTGGAAAAGTGTAAATAACATAAAAATGTATGATTTCCGTTACAAAGTTTACGTTAAACTGCGTGATAAATAGAACAAGTTAAAAAAAATGGACTGCGTGCGTAAGAATTTTAATTTCCACTCGTATCTCAATTACCTGTTAGTACCGTGTACATTACCACTTTAGAATTCAGTCTTAGTCCAAAAATTATGTATTATACTATGTAACATTTACACTATTCATAATTACCCCACTGTTGGGCTTACGTAAAGTTATAAAGGTAAAGTAACAAAGTACAACTCGATTAAAAATAGAATTAAGGAACGTCATGCGTAAATATTGACCTCTCTCTCACACATTTAAACAAAACAATGTTGGAAAGAGACACATATAGTAACAATTGACATTTAACACAATCTTTATGTGCTACGCTAATAATTTCTTACGTATAGTTTATAGTAACTATACAGACAGAACGGATGAAAGCACTTTATTAGGCCTTTAAAATAAGATATTTTTTAAATATTTTAATTACAAAAAATTAAAAATAATTGGTATGAAAACTAATTGAAAAGCTACACATTTCAAACGATTCACACTTACACAATACTGACAACTTCCATTATTATAATTAAACATTATGCATTATTGAATTGCACATTCTTACAAAACTTAATATTACAATATTTTCTCTACAAAAAATTAACAAGACATAACTTATTTATTCTTCATAATTCTACAATTTTTCTATCTCAACAATATACCTTGCAAAGATTTCTGTAACAACGTTGTGTTGTTATTAAAATTGTACACTAAGCCACATAAAAAACGTACCATCAGTAAGGCAATGTGTCATCCATTTGTACAGTCATCAGGGAATCTTCTGGATGTACCTCTAGAAGTGCTTCGGTACCATCGTTGAATGGAAATGATACACTACCGTCCACTACCAAACCTGGTAATGAGAAACAAACATTGATTTATGTACACTTTATGCTTTTTTCATACAACTTAGGACCTTTTTCAACTGACTTGATGTCCAAGAAATGGTACCACAATTTCGAGTTACAACAATTTTGAGGCTTGTTCCGGTTTGTTCTAGGTTTGTTCTACATTGTTCCAAAACGGTTTAGGGCTAAGACTGGAACATTACTGAGCTGGCACCACACTTTAAAGGTGCAATACAGTTTTGAAGGTTGTTCTAGCATTGTTGTTTATTGTTCCAAAATAATACGGTCGAAAAACAATTATTTGTGCTAAATTTCACGAAAAACAATTTATACTTGGCACCACACTTTAAAGGTATCGCAATTTTGAAGGTTATTCTAAGATTTTCACGAAAAAAGTGATTAAATTCTAATTGAAATCAGTGGCGGAAAACTTAGCGTGGGATTGGAAATATATTTAAAGTTTATTAAAACATTTCGAGCATTCGTTGGTGAATATTACGTAGTTTTTTTTTTATTTAGTTATCATAGTAGATGACACTGAACAAGTTAGGTAACAGTTATCTAATAAATGACACTGATCAAGTTAGGTAACAGTTATCTAATAGATGAAACTGATCAAGTTACGTAACAGTTATAGATGACAATGATCAAGTTAGGTAACAGTTATCTAATAGATGATATATATCTTATTTCTTATTTTTTAATGAGTATGAATACAGACCGGCGTCGGTACAGTGCGAGCGCACCTGCACGGCGGCGGCGCGGTCGCGCACGCGCAGCCCGCGCGGCGCCGGCCACTCCTCGAACGTTATGTACTCGCGGACCGAGTACGCTAGCTGCTCTGAGTCTATACGATATAAAATTAAAAGAATTAAAGACAAAGTTAACTGTAAAAAAAAAGGTTAAGTCCCTACTGTTAACCGTTGAGGAGTTCAGTCGTCTGGAGCCAATCCTGGCAGCAGTATCACATCATGCTTATTATAAACATGCATTGTCACCGAGAAGTGGGTGAAATTTAGCTTGCAAGATTTGATTTGTAACAATAGAATTTAAATGCGTCACAAACCATTATTAAAATCAACTTAGCACTTTAGCAGAGATTATAAGATAAGTTGCGATGAGATTTGATGAGACAATCTGGGATTAGATACGACACATTGACATGATGTAACATACAACAAGATTCGGTGAGATTCGATAAGATGAGATGAGATACGCTAATCAATTATTTATAATCAAAACACTGTGTACACCCTATAACCCTACTTAACCTACAGTTACTTTAACCCTAAGTTACTAGGCAGCCAAAATATATAAGAAATTCTTGGCTAATCTCATAATAACTCACCGGGGGGAAACATTAGCTTCTGATTGTATCTCTCGGCGACTTCCCTGGCCTTCTCCAGGCTGACGTCCAGCTTGACGCCGTAGTCTTCACCCAGGATCTTCATCAGCTCCAACACCGAGTGGGTGCGGAGGCAGTTGATGCTGGAATGATGAGATGGAAGTCACATCACTATGAGTTATCATCTATGTCATTTATAAGGTAAGGTAAATACGAAATTCTTCCAGTCTGTAAGATAGAACAAACGTAAATGTTCTCGGCTAAAACACACACATGCATGTCGTTTCTTCAAGTGCATATCGAGATAATAGACAGTGTTAGTCTTGCCTCGTGTGGTAGTCTTACCCCACCTTTCCTTATTAACTTTATTTGATGTGTGCTGTAATGAATTGAAAGTGCGAACTTACCGTGTTAATATAAGTATGTATGTATGTCTGTCAATCGGTCGGTCCGTCTGTCTGTCTGTCTGTGGGGCAACTAGGATAGTGTTATTACCCGTCTGTATCACGGTAATGTTTTTTCGAGTGTATGTATGTATGTCTATTTTTTATTTAACCCCCCCGCCCTTAACCCCTAACATTTAGCACATGTTTTCTGTATTACTATTTATAATTACGACTTTATTGAATATTTTTGGTATGAATGAATGAACGAATAAATGAATGAACAAATAAAATAGTGAATGAATAAACGAATATGTATTCGTTAAGGAATTAATGAAAGAATGAGTGAATGGTACCTGAACGAATGAATGAGTGAATGTAATCTGAATGAGTGAATGGTACCTGAAATGCCACGACGTACTCCCAGTCCCAGTAGTGACACACAGACCAGAACTTTTCGTGTGCGTCCACTTGCCGTTGTCGATCTGTAGCCGCAACAACGACACTCGCGACGTCACGCTCTCTCCTATGAACACCTGGCGGGAGAGAGAGAGATGGAATTATTGATGTTTTATTTTGTGAAGTTAGCGAGGAAATAATGCATCGGTTGTTCCCATAACCAATCTATCTATACTAATATATAAAGCTGAAGAGTTTCTTTGTTTGTTTGTTTGAACGCGCTAATCTCAGGAACTACTGGACCGATTTGAAAAATTCTTTTAGTGTAAGATAGTCCATTTATTGAGGAAGGCTATAGGCTATATAACATCACGCTAAAATGAATAGGAGAGGAGCAGCAATAAAAAAATATTCCAGAAACGGAAAAATTACGCGGGCGGAGCCGCCGGCGACTTCTAGTATTTAAATAAAATTGTTTTATTGTATTTTGAAATAGTAAAAGTAACTCCAGAGTATATTTAAAATGCGCGGGACGCGTTTCAACTGTAGTAATTACAAAAATTTGCTTTTTAATTTTACACCTTGTTACAACTGAATAAGCATACAATATGAATTGACAAATTAGAAATCCTGTAAGTTGTTGCCGATTAGTATTTAAGAACTGCTGAAAGAAACTTCTCAGCAGATTTACACAACACGTTTTTTTTAAAGGTTATTTAGACTTACCTCATTTAATGCCAAATATGGCAGGACTTTTTTGGACATTGTCGTATTATAGCTGTCTTCCTTCACTAGATTCTGGGACGGATTCGAATCTGGACCTTCGTGTGGGTCGTTTAATACTGGTGGGTATCTGAAAAGTTACATCACACGTTAGACGCACTGTAACTAGTAATCATTAGTAGAAAAAAAATATTCTTATTTAAAAAAATATACAAGTCTTTATTACTCTCATAATCAATCATGAATCCAATTAAACCTCACACATTGAAATATGGTAAGCTATTTGGGCTACAAAGGGTGTCAAATAAATGGAAATACATAGAGACGCTCGTACATACATACATTACTCTTCATCTAATGCAGTCGGGTAAAAAACGTGTCTCAATTTTTTTATGGTATGTTAATATCAATCGAGTTGACAGTGCCACCATCTACTGTCCATGGACGTTGACAAACTAATAGGACTGTAGGACTGTTAGTTAGTTAGTAGCTCCTGTTAGTGATAGGAGTTACGGAGAATATTAGTAGGCAGGTTCAAGTACTACTTAACCCAATATTTTTAAATTTTAAACGCCTCCTCAGCAAGTAACGCACCACAACATTTTTCTGTATAAAACTAATTGGATTTATCCCAAAGGAACCTATAATCGGGATACAATCTATCCTACGTCCTATTCCTGGATGCAAACTATCTGTGTGCCAAGTTTCAGCTTAATCCGTTCAACGGCTACAGCGTAAAGGACGTACAAATATACAAACATCTTTACAAACTTTCACATTAATCTATACTAATATTATAAAGCTGAAGAGTTTGTTTGTTTGAACGCGCTAATCTCAGGAACTACTGGACCGATTTGAAAAATTCTTTTAGTGTAAGATAGTCCATTTATCGAGGAAACTTTTAGGCATAACATCACGCTAAGACGAATAGGAGAGGAGCAGCAAAATAAAATATTCCAGAAACGGGAAAATTACGCGGGCGGAGCCACCGTCGACGTCTAGTTTATAATATTAGTAGTATTACTAACCTGCAGTAGTGTAAAGTGTGTAGATCGACCGGAGTAATAGTGTCCAGTAGTTTGGGCTCGCAAGTGATGGTGGTCCGTATCCTGGTGCGGCGCATCCAACGGAACCTGCCCTGCAATCCAGGAGCCAGTGTAGGGACTGAGGGGTCTAGCCAAACTGGTTACTACACCACTAGTGGTTACCTACATTACTGGTTACCATATGGTTGCAATAGGTACCTTACATCCACTTTTTTTTAAATTAAATGATGATAAGAAAAAAAAGAATTACTGAAAAATTTATTTTATTTTTAAATTCTGCTAAAAACACGTAAATTATGAAATCAGTGAAGTACTAATGAAAAATAAATTACAGTTACTTCAATTCAAACTTGTAGCAGCCTAAAATACGAAATTTTTGTCAATATTTAATTTCAAAATATTTCAATCAAGACTTTACCCACAAGTTCAAAACACAACCGAATTAAAATCAATAAACTATCAAGTTAAAATCAACCCAAATCCTAATAAAATACGGTTGCATTTTGTCCAAATCCTAATCTCGACGTACGACATACCTCCTTCAAAGCCTGCAGCGCACCTTTGACGTCATTGGAACACCAGGTCGGTAGACACAACCGCCCTACTGACTTGTGTGGAGCACTGTTAAAACCTATCACTGGTTTGCTGAAACAGGGATACACAAATAAATAAATAATGATACACGCACACGCACGCACGCACGCAAGCACGCACGCACGCACGCACGCATGCACGCACGCACACAAGACTGGGACGCAAGGTTTTGCACCATGTTTGTATATAAAATACGTTGGATACGTGTGTTTGTCATTAAACTTTGGCCGGCTGGACCAATTGGAGTAAATATATTGTGGTGTTTAATAGGGATCGAATATGGTTTGGACCTAGTTGTGGTGTTGTATATGTGATAGATGGCGTTGATGTCGAGAGACCTGCTAAGATATTTAAAAAAAATCAAGAAAATGTGGAGTAAATTGAAAAGGGGAGAAAACATATAAAAAAATTGAGAAAGAAAAATAAAGAAGTTAATCGTACTTGGCATCTCGTACTCTAGAGGCTGCTAGAAGAAAGGTGCCGTCACCGCCACACGGTACCACGACATCACACCAATTTATCAGCTCATCGTTATAGGTCAATCTGGAAAATGAAACAAAATTAACCCTTACTGCTATCTCAATAAGGTTCACATTAAAAACTCCAATACGGAGTAGGTAATCCAGACTCAAAAATATATAGACACACCGATAAACAAAAAAAGTGTGGTCGGAAAAACGTAACGTAAATAACAAATGATAACGATTCCCACCAGTGTTCTGCAAACCGTGCTCTGTGACGTGATCGTAAAAAAATATTAACTACATACCTTTTTTATTCTGAACAATTAATCTAATTATTCTTTGTTTAAGGTAATAATTGATTTAAGTGATGCCCATTATATGCTTAGTGAGACTGATACGTAGTACCCCATGCGAACATTTATCATTATTATCATAACAGATAATAATTATCGATAATAATAAAGAAAACGTATTTGTTGTCAGTAAAATTATGTTTTTTTAATACGAACGAGACGGCAAATAACTATAGCAAAAACGAGACGAGAGTGTTCAAGTATTACGTAATGCAATTTTTGAAGATTGTTGAACATTGTCTTAACTGATAAAATATAGCCGCGAATTATTTTCGTCGACGATATTATAATAACCTTGTCCATAATATAGCAGTATGACGCGTCCGTCAATTACAAGCAATAAAATATTTTTATTATGACCACGTGATATGAACCGATACTTTTCAGTACAAACGTACAAACATGTAAACTGGGTACCGTAAAATAGTCATTAGGGTTGCGCCTAAGTTAAAAATTAAAATTTGAAAATTGTTGTCATAGAAGAAGTTGGGTCTTTCATCGAAATAAAACTGCTCTCAAAAATTAACTTGATAGTAATAAGTGAAAAACAATGTACCACGTACCACGGATCTCTGACTATAATGTCTGGATTAGGATGTAAAGATCAGTATTATAGAATAGATTAAGGAAATTTTTAACCCTATTTATAGAACATGTAGAAACACTATCACGAAATATACTTGTGTGAATTTTGATTTATTTTTAAATTTAAATCTATTTAATTTAAAACATAATGCAATACATTTATCTTTCTGCACTACTCCTCTATATAGTCAAGCCAATTTCACACGCAGTTACATCACTTGATCATAAAAAAATATTGATTAGCTAGTGAAAAACATGTCACAGATATTGCTCGTTATCATTACCAAGGTCAGGCGTCTTCAATAAAAATAATGTGTTATTTTGGCGTGCATATTCATAATAACGTTATTAGGGAAAGTTTAAGTATTACATGTAACGCGCCGTAACGTTTTTCTCTACGCTCCCTCTCTCTCTTTAAGCGTTACGTAACACACAAATGAGCATTTTAATCTTAAATGTTGTCAAGTTTAAAGAATTATACTCCCTGCAATTTTTTATAACAAAAAAAATATTTCGTAACGCGTTGTTCGATCCCCCCGAAGTAACGCATCATAACATTTTACCCCCCAAATTTCCCCCTTAAAAGGCCCCTTATGTAATTTATATTGAGGTTGATAGTTGTTACTGATTTATTAATAATTGTCGAATTCCTCCACGAAGCAAGTTCTTCAATAAATACTACATACATAGATACATACAACCTATCACAAACTATATATCCATACATACATACATTGCACCACAATAATTCGGACATTTATAATCTAATCGCCCACTTGACCGCTAAAAGCGAACTCCACAAGGGCATCAACTTAGCCCATACATTTAGCAATACCACTTATCATTTTTATAAACAAACACACCCACTTTGTACTATTAATAATATAATAGCTAGGGCTACCGTCCGTCTGTTTCCTTGAATTTTTCCTAGTTTAGGGGCCTTAGTACATTTAAAAATGATCAACACATCATTAAAGATAAAATAATATCTTTATTAAAAATTCTGTGTAAAAAAAAAAATCGAGTTAATTAATAAGGATTTTCCCTTACTGAGAAAAGAAAGAAAGAAAAAAAATATTGCAAATTATTATTTTTATGTTCGGAAAAACCCCACTATTTTACCCAAACGGTCAGCGGTTAGAGAAATCATTACCCAAAGATAGGAATTTAAGTGATAGCAACCCTTACATTCAGATCAAAATCATAACTGTGTTCGGAAAAAAAATAATAAGTGACACACTCACCTGCTAGCCAATTCGACCTTTATGCCCATATCTTTAAGCTCCTTCGCGACGCTTTCTTCAAACGCTTTTTGTTCCTTATGGTTCTGAAGCATCGTGTCATAATCCGATCCTCGTTTGCGGAGTATCCTCTCCAACTCTTTATCTGATACGTTATCGTGACTGTGTCTGAAAAAAAATAGTGAGTTATTGGACAAGATACATATTAATAGCCAGGAAGATTTAAAAGTTGCTTCAAGAAGAGGCACTGTGGTAGAATTGAAAAAAGGGGGGGATACATTTTTTTCTTTTTTTCCTCAAATTATGGGTCTCAAATGAAAGATATAAAAAGACGATTTCAAAATTATATTTTATGTAACTATTTTATCACAAATCTCTTATTTCACAATTTTTGAAAACTTTTTTTTTCATAGTTTTAAGATAGCAAACGAGCTGACAGTGCCACCAACCCCTGCCGCCCATGGACATCGTAACAAACATAGAGTAGGACTAAGCTAGACTACTGTTAGTTGATTAGTAGGTCCTGATGTTAATAACAATATTTGTCCATATAACTGACTGACAGACATGCTACAGCCTAAGTCACTAGACCTAGAAGCATGGAACTTGTACAGAGGTCCCTTATACAGGGTAGAGGAATACTAAATCCAGGTTTTAAGAAATTCATCTTTTAAGGAATTATTTACCCCTAATTTTGAAGCAGACGGAATTTTTTGCAATTTTTGTCAATGATTACTATTTAAATACCTAATTTCGGTGTATTTATTTTTGGAAATTCATCTTTAAAGGACTTATTTACCCCCCATCTTGTAGCAGTCGGATTTTTTTGTCGTTTTTTCTCAATTATTACTATTTAAATACCTAATTTCTATACATTTAGTAAAGTCACTGCGCTATAACGCTTTCCAATACTATTGATATGACATTCGACCTTCTCTTATCAATAGGATAATTAATATCCAATCGAAGCTATTAAAGAAACGTTAACCAAACAAAACGTGTCGGGAAACGCCGTAGACAATAACACGTGACATAAGACGTTATGTAATAAGAAACTGCGACGTTTATGACGTAATAGGTAATCTAACGAGACTTTAGGAACTTTTACGTAAATTATTTTTTCTTATTTTTTTTATATCTAATGTTGTTTATATTGTAAATTTTGACATTCGTTAAGTGAGCTATTAGTTCCTAAGACGAAAGAAATGATTTGAATTTAAATTTATATCGCCAGAATCAGAAGTGGTCGAAATTGGACCATGGTGTCTTTAAAAAAGGCCACCTCCAAACATATTATAGTGATAAATAATCTTTATTGTTGCAACAATTAACTCTTATCTGAATTTAACTGCACATATCCAAATAATTGACAAATCTGCATTGTAATACGAATGAAGATGAATCTATACCTCGTTTTTTTTGTCGTGATTTAAAAAGTAAACAATCTTACGGTGTTTTCTTATTGTAATTATCAATATAAAAATAAGATATACACAAATAAAAAAATTTAAGAATAAACAATACTTTAATGTTAAAATAAATTTCTGTATACTTCTAAATATTTTTTTTTAACTAATTAATGAAATAAATAAAAGTAGTGCCAAGATTGTTTACTTTTTAAATCACGACGAAAAAACGAGGTATAGATATTTCACATGTTTGAATCCGTCAAGCTGTTTCGGCTGTAGAGCGTGCCAAAAAGGACAAACACACACACACACACACATACGTTATAGTCTTTTTAATACTTGAAAAACGACAAAATAGCGTGAAACTAACAAATACCTAAATAATATCAACTGCGCATAATGAAAACATCACATAATTATAGCGTAATTGATGTCATTAATTTGCACTCTGATCACAAACATATTTAATTTACAAACAAACTAGTTACAACAAACGTCTGGATTAACCCCTTAATTATTATAAACACATTTATAACACACACACATAACTACACTCACTAAAAGATACTTTTTTTAACTTCCTATTTAGCACGCATTTTCATGTAGTAAATAAACCTCGTCACGGAAATCACACATTTTCATATTATTTACACTTTTTCATTTCATTTCATCATTTCATCACTTCAATATCGCTTTATGCTTCAATATTCAGAAAAACTGCTTTGAAAGCGAATTTTTTTTTAATAAGACGGCCATGTACTTAGGTACTAATTTTCTCGTAACTTTTACTTTTATTGCTACTAACAGTCCTACAGTCCTACTATATGTTTGTCATGATGACCATGGTTGGTAGTGAATAGTGGTACTGCTAGCTCGTTTACTATAAAAAAGGAGATACTGGAAAGAAAGTGGAGGGGGCAGATTTTAATCTATGTGTATACTTCGTTTAAAATCAGAGATACACTATGTCTTCCAATGAAGGTTGGCAACCCTAATAGCAATCAAACCTGCCCTAAAGGGCAGCTTGTTTAAAAACAGTAACTCGGCATGGTAAACATTAAAAAACCTATCGACTTACTTCTCATATTCATATCTGGTGACCTTGGAGACTATGAGGCATTTCTCCATGGTCAGCCGCGACTCCTGGGTGGCATGCTGCTTCCTGGAACTGGTGGTCTGCTGGAGCCGCTCGTACAGCTCCTTGCTTTGACGAAGACCTGGAAAAAGAGCATTGGATTTAGTCTGTGATCGTTAGTATATGTACCTCAGAAAAATGAAGTGATGTCAACGATTACCTACTCCAAAATTTGACCATCCAAAACAAGCTCAAGCTTCACATTAAATAACTTCTATGCAATTTAAAGTTCAGCTTTGTTGATTAAAAATAAATATTGTTTCATTGATTGATAACAAATGGCTAGCCTAGAACTAAAGTGGTATAATTTCAGTCATTATTATGTGTTAGAGTGACATTTATTATTAACGAGCTGTTGCCCGCAGCTTTGCTTGCGGAAATTATACTTTTGCGGTGATATTTACCCGCTAAAGGGTTGATTTAAAAAATCGTTGTATCAGATTTTTTACCCCTTTCAACCATACACCCAAACACGAATTTGAAAACTGCTACCTTTAAAATTTGGTAAATTTTCATATAAAATTTCATCCCTTATTTCACCCCCTTATGGGTTGATTTCCTGAAATTTTTAAAATCCGCACTTCTTAGCTTAGTATCGGAAACCTAAATACTAATTTGCAAACTGCTTGCTTTCATTTTTTTTTAATTTTCATACAAACTTTCATCCCCTATTTCCCCCCCTTAAGCTGTAGCGTGTCTGTCAGTCAATCAACATTTTTATTAAGTATGATTAATTAGCTGTATTGTTATATAAATAACTCTGCATTATAATGAGTTAGGTACTTCGTAAATTAAAAAATAAAAAACCTCATTATTGAAGGACACAGTCATTAATTTATGACGTGATCACAATTAATTTGCGGTTAGCACTAGAATTAATTAAAAAAATATTTAAACGTCGCTTTACAGTTTTAATTATAATTAAACGAAGGTAGGTAAGGAAATATTTTTCTGACAATTTTATTACTATATCTTTAATATTATCATGTAATTTCATTACCATAATTAATTATATCCGCTAATAAATTCTTAGTATTCCAAGGAATTTAATTATAAAAGACATTACATTTTTTTCTATATTTCATGCAAAATACTTGACTATACATATATTTTTTTGTAATGAGTACTAAAACTAAGAAATGTATTTTGTTTGAAATATAAAAAAAATAAAAAAAAATAAAAAAAAAACTCACAATAACATACGATTGCATACTTCCCGATGCGCAGTATCAATAACTCTAGGGGAAATAACTCTCTATCATCAGCATGCAAGTAATTTAAATTCTTGTGGATTTATTTAGATAAACATTTAGAGGTCAGCCTTAAATCTGAATTATACTGATAAGACTCAAATGATAACGTTTTTAAGAACGTATAAACGTAAAAATGATTCGGTCAACATGCTTCGTATTGTGAACTTAGTAATATTTGAAGCAAGGATTAAGGATTTCAAAAGTAAGGCTTTCCTGTAGATACTTTGAAGCATTATAAGGCCAATTTTTTTTTAAATTTCACGTATATGTATGATGTCGTTGTGTATCAAACGTATAGTAGTGGGAGTATTGTTTTATTTTAGGAATTACGTGTTATAATATATGTTATACATAAAATTAACTTTATCGTCTCTATAGAAAATTCAATGCCTAATTGTTAACTTTTAAATATTTGCATTACTATTTTAAAAGGTTTCCCAAGTATTTTCCTTAAATAGATTTTAAGAACACTTCTTGTATGGGGCCGTTCAAGTATTACGTAAGCAGAGTTACTGCAATTATTTACCCCCTTGTCAGCAAAAATAAGTAATCCCCCGCCCTCTATAATGCTTACGTACACGTAATACTTGAACGGCCCCTATAACGTTAAATATAATAAGGCAGAGAGCATGCCACAATAGGCCATTAGGTCATTATTATAATAAGAAGATCCATTATTATTATTATATTTCGCAAAGATAATAAAAACGCGCAATTCTCACTCGTCACAGATAATATTATTTTCCGATAACTGGATCATCAATGTCAAATTACCATTTATAATCCTGATGGATTTTTTTGATAAGCGTAAGAAATTTTTTACGAAAACAAAAATTCGAGTGCAAACATTTGTTTTTAAGTTTTTACTTATTTTTTTACGTAGTTTTTTAAGTTTTTACGTAGACATTTTTTTCGTTTCTCCTATATTGGAGAGGAATCCAATGACACCTTTACACGTTATAATCTGTCGAGTCGTTCAGGCTGTAGAGCGTGTCAAAGAAATTGACTTGAAGTCCTTTTTTTACAAGCTTTTATTTAGTTTCACCTGTCCCGGTGTTTGTAATGAAATATTGCAAACTAAATTTCACCCACTTCCCGGTGTCCGATTGAGCTAAAATTTTACACACTGCTCCAGTCCTTATGACAATCTTTATAATAAGCATGATGTGATACTGCTACCAGGATTGGCTCCAGACGATTGAACTCCTCAATGGTTAACAGTAGGGACTTGAAATTTTGCACTTTTTAACTTTTTAGTTCTTTTTCTTATTAACAAGTAAGTAAAGCATGTTTTACAAAAAATTAATTCAAATGTTTTGGGTTTGTGCTTTATATATTTGCAAAAGCTGCTTAGTATTTTTTTTTAATAACAAGTTAAAAAAACGTACTATACTTAAATACGCTCGGAAAACATTAACATCTTCCAGCAGCAATCGAGAAAGAAATCAAATATAATAACTTACATCTGGATCGTGGTAATGTTCCACTGATAATGATAACTAAATTTAGCTCATATCTGGCGAGAAGTGGATCGGGAATCGAACCGGGGCCAGAGGGTATCCATGTCTTTGAGTCAAGTTAAGATAGTATGGAAGTTATGTAAAAATTACTAATTTTTTCTGATTAATTCATTTGATTTTATCGAAGCTTCAAAGTCTTTATAGTTTATATAAAAAAAATGTTGTTACTCAAACGGGCTTCAGATAAAAATTATAATACACTAAAAGACCAGGCAGGCGTTGCTCTGCCAAACATTTTCTCTCTTAAAGTTGGATCCCTTAGTTTTCCACATAAGATACTTCCAACCTTCAATTTTCATGTATCTTTAGTAAATGCTCATCATATCGGACAACTTTTACTATGACGGCGTTTCAATCCTACTAATATTATTAATGTGAAAGTTTGTGCGGATGCTTGGATGTTTGTACGTCCTTCACGCTCTAACCTTTGAACGGATTAAGCTGAAACTTGGCACACAGATAGTTTGCATCCAGGAATAGGACATAGGATAGATTTTATCCCGATTATAGGTACCCTTGGGATAAAACCAACATTTTTAACAACTTTTCCGCTAGCGAAACTGGGCGTCGTCTCTTAAATAATATTTTATTAACCTTATCCATAATTACATTACACCACATTACAAAACGAAAAATTCCGTTAGTAAACAGTAACGAAGACCGTAAAGGAAGCCGATCGACAATCAATACACTTATCATATTGACCCAATTTGACTGGTTCACGTTGGATTCTGGTCGTTTCCATAACAACGTCAGATATGAAAGTTGTTATCTGAGAAAATGTGATAAGAACTCTTAAATACCACTGTATTTATAACTATTTATTCTAGACTAGTGGACCCGCCCTTGCTTTGCTTCGGTGTATCTTTTAGGTTGAAATAAATAACTACTTTTGTATGTTTTTTCAATATGGCTGACCACGTCTGTCAGTCACGTCGGTTAGAGAAGTCCCATAGCTACTAACTTTAAATTGTAATAGCCAGTGGCGGCGCTAGACCAAATGTGTACGTCGGCGACATCAAGTTCGCGAGGCCTCTTTATCTGACATCAAGTTCGCGAGGCCTCTTTATCTTTGCTTCGCAATTTAAAAAAACGTTAAATTAAGTGATCCAAATTATAAAATAATTTGTGAATTTTATTGTCAATAAAATGGCGATAAAAAATATTACATAATATACAATAAAAAAATATTAA
>LGAG01028707.1:409306-420083 GCA_001278395.1 Lerema accius
GCGGCGGGTCGTTGTTTCTTGGCGTTGTTCATGCGGCCGCAGTACGCGCACACGTACGACACGTACTCGAATTCCTCCGCTATTGCCATACCTGTTAATGACGTCATACGTTAGTCATGACGTCATACGTTAATCATGACACATAGGTCAGTCATGACGTAATAGGTTAGTCATAGGTTAGGATTTTTATACTGTAAATTCAAAGTCAAGGTTACTGTAACTTTATAAAGTGAAATTTTGAGTTGTACATTATTAACCCGGGTAAAAGTTTCATACTTAAGTTATAAAATCCGATTTTACAACTATTTTGGAAGAGCCCATGGCGGATGAATAAATTTTAATTTAAGAACAATTGCCAATGTATTTACACCCCTTGTTGAAAATCATATCTAAATCGGTCCAGTATTTTCGAAGCGAAAAATTACATAACCTCACATCCTAAACACATTATAATACAATCTCCGTTTCATCGGATCTATTAATGATCAAAAACAATATTATCTAAACTACTAACACTATCACTAAGAATAAAAAATAATGTAATAATATTACCATTATGAGAAAAGCACTCGGAACATATCAACGCCATTCTGAAGCTAGGTCCATCTTTCAGCAGATAATCCACCACTTTGTCCAAAGCCGATCGGTTTCTCTCAGGAAGAGGACGAGGCAGCTGATCTGACTGGAAGATAATCATCATCATCACCATCATCAGGTCATTACCATCAACATTTTTAACATTAAAATTGTCAATCATTATCATTACCATCAACATTGTCAGCATTTTTACCATTGAATTTAGATTAGCGTCATCACCATCAACATCATCAGAAATTATTTAAGTAGTCAGGTTTTTTGTTTTTAACTTTGTTGTAGCTATCAGATTCGAAGTACTACATGCAAGAGTTTTACTACTGTTAGTGATCATTCACGCAAAGTGCGGATGCGTTGTCTTAAGGTGAACCATACTATTCAGATATCGGCTTTCGCCATCAAACTTAGCTAAGTTAAATTTGTAAATTGCTGACATCCGCCAAATTAGCATGGTTCCCCTTAAGAATGTTCACGTGAATGAGCATCATGGTATGTATATCACTTACCCTCAATCGGGGCCCGATGTAGAGGGCCCCTGGCGAGTTGACGGGCACCACCATGTTGTTAGGGACACTCGTGACTGGTGTTGACGTGTGCAGCGCTATCTGACGTTGACGCAGTTGACCTGGCGTTGCTGTGGACGATGTAAGGTTAAACCTGGTTTAGCTATGGTTTAGATTGGGATTTGTATCTATTTGTTAACAATAGCTGGCTGGGATTTGGTATAGTTCAAGTTTAGAAGATGTGTAGAAATCTAAATTTTATGTGTGTGTTAAAAATACATTTACTTTGATCACTATTACACTTTTGTTGATAATAGATACGTCACACATACGTCAAACGGAAAATACAGTTAATGAGTCTATAGTCTATAGTTTTATTGTTTGACATTATTAATAATGGTCGAAGTACGAGTATTAATGATATTCACACATTCATATGACTATAGTAAGGGATACGTTGACAAAAACAATGCGTTGGAGAAATATGCATTTTCAATTGAAAAAACAATTAAAAAACTAAAATCAAAATATCAAATCTTAGATACGTGCAAAATGGAAATATTTATATGGAGACTTGATAAAAACACAGGAGAATGCAAGACAAATTACTGATAATTCATAATTTATGTTGTACCAATATTTTAATAATGTTGTACTTAAGTTTATTCATTTTGTACCATACATCATATTGTACCAATATTAACGTTACTTCGGTATTAAATGTACTAATAAAATCTCTTTTTATGTAACTTTGAAAGGAATATACATGTCCTAATGTACTATTATGTAAGTCCTTTTGTACCAATGGTTCGATTGTATTATTGTACTACTAAAAACTAATATATAGAAACAAAACTTCTGAATTGTAAGGCATGTATAGCGTAAATTGTATCTGTCTATTAATCTATGTATGTATTTTATTCGAATTTCACTTGTAATACCTATCTATTAATGGAAAACCAATGTTTTACAAGTTATATAATTAGATTATCTAATTGGATTTTCAAATAATAAATTGTGTTATGAAGAATAGGTATATATTATAAGCACTTTATCAGGACAATGTTAAAATAAAATACATTAATCCTTTAACGCCATTGGCAGTTTATTAAATCACTTATAAATTCTAGTAAAAATAGTCATAAATCTATATCCATATTGTAAATATGTTAAATTGTTACAAATAATTTTATGAGTTCGTATACTTTAGGGACATAAATCTTTATTATACTATATTAAAGTAAATAATAATGTATAAAAATAAAATTAAGATTAATAAAATGTAGCCTCTAATGTCCTGTAGGAATTACAACTAAATTAATTTAATTTTTATTAAAATCACTGTAGTACATAATTTTAATAATCTGTATTGTACAAGGACAATATAACTTGTAGAGATCATAAATGTATTTTACGATTTTTTTTTGTACTCTAGATAAATTATATTTAAAAGTGGGAAAATAGAAAATTAAAAAAAATACTTTTTACACGTGCAATAAAATATGTAGGCAGATGTCATCGGTAATTTAAACTTTTTTTCTTCATTTTCCGCACAAAATCTCAATTATTATTATAGGTAACATAATTACTGGCCGGTTTTAAAATGAATTCCGTTTCGTCTTACATACCTTTTTTGTACACGCACCGATTTCTAAGCTATTAATATACAGATTTGCGTGACTGCTTTGTTTTTTATATATTTCTTTTGTTTATAAAGCTGTTTATATATAGGTAGACGGTAGTATAACGTTATGAATTAATTATTTATTTTGTGGCCTATCATGTGGTTCTTTAAAGCTATTTGAACGTTAATTACGGTCTTATGCAAATCTCGAATTTTTTACATGTCGCCTTTTACCTAGGGACCGTCGAAATAATTTAACATTGTGTTCGTGAATTTAATGTATGTCAATGCCATAGGAATTCTTAGTGTGTCAAATCATAAAATCTATGGGAGAATTGTCATAAGCACAATCATGAGCACAAGCAAAAACACACAAATTGACCCCTGCTATATAATATATTATCGTAGCCCACAAGAGTTTTTACTTTTTTTTTCACTAATCATCTTTATAAAAAATAAATTTAACATTTTTATAAAAAATAAAAATATTGTAAAATTTATGTAAATTTTCATGAATTAGCAACCGTTAGTAAAAACTCAAATATTAGGCGGATTGTACACTTTTCAAAACCTGAAAACACTTTTGTAAAACTGCATTATTTGGGTTACGACATTATACATAGGGGGGAAAGTAAAGGAGCTATATAGAATTAGTATTACCATTTGCCCAGCAGTGGGATAAGGCTGTTAACACAGGGACAAACTACCTGGGGTGGGCGTTCTAGGAGCATTACCGGGCACGTTCACTGACGGGACGAACGGCTTGAGCGCTTTAGATTGCTCGTCGGGGCTGCCGTACTTGTCCAATATCTCTTTTGCGACCTGCAATGGATTGTAAAATGGCATTAGTGTCGGGTAGTTGAGAAATTTCTGGTTCAGATTTAAATAACCACTTTTGTTTTTTTTTATTTTTTTAAGGTACTCGTAGTTGCTATGTAATATTAAATATTGTGCTTTTTTGTTTTTTTTTTTGTTTGTCGAAACTACCCACTTTTATTGTTTTAATTTTTTATAAGGTAGTTGCTATGTAATATTAAACATTATGTGCTTTTTTTGTTTTTCGAGTG
The DNA here is from genome assembly GCA_001278395.1 of Lerema accius. NCBI lineage: Eukaryota > Metazoa > Arthropoda > Insecta > Lepidoptera > Hesperiidae > Lerema > Lerema accius. Next base: position 413,095 of record LGAG01028707.1, read on the forward strand.
TATGTATGTAATGTATGTCCATTTCTTTGGTACGCTCTACAAGCCCAAACGGCCTGACTAGTTACTGGATTCATCTCTATTGTGTGAGTAACAAAAGCTATTATTCTTAGCTATGGAGGTATTTCTATAACCGATTACTAGTTTGTATCAATGATGTGAGGATCTTTACATTAGCAATGGAAATTTTAATGACTACCCACCTTATATGTTTCAGTATTCATGACTTCTTCGAGTATTTTCTTTTTTTCTTCTCGCATTTTACTTAATTTTAATCTGTTTTTTCCTAACCTCCAATTGTAGTACCACGATATTAGCGATCGCAAGAACAATACTCTGTAAATAAAAAATATAGACATAGTACTTAATCTTAAATTTTACATACTTTATTTTTCTATTAAAACTGCACATTGAAGAATGGAAATTTTAAAACAAATAAGCTTTCTTGTCGAAAAAAAAGAAGCTTTTTTGTCGAGTCCAAAAAATATTTCTTGGATTTATCGCAATTCTGTCAGTCTTCAGACATTACGCATAAACCACTGAACCGATTTAGATGAAACTTAGCACATTTGTAGCTTATATATCTGCGATAGTTTTAGGATACTTTTAAACCCAGAAATCGGTTTTATTTCCGCAGTTTCATAACCCATTACAGTAACTATAAAATTTCGGTAACCACTACACTGGTATACATAAAACCTGACAAGTTCCTAGCTTAGAAATCTAAGTGATATCTAATCTTACATATAATAAAATTGAAAGTTGGGGGGGCTCTGTTTGTCTGTGTGTTTGAAAGAGTATCAAGTAAAAACACCTGATTTGACAGAACAATGGATTAAATACTTAAATAATCCTGAACTCAGGGCGTTATTTAGGCTTTATTTTATTCAAATCAGTCCACTTTATCAAAAGTAATTACCATTTAAACTTTGTATGGGACTTCTCTGAGTGACTGACAGTCGACGTGGTCAACCATATTGAAAAAACATACACCGAATCAAAGGCGGGGCGGGTCCACTATAGCTGGGCCATTACAAACTTGCAGACTACGTCATCAATCATTTTATCATATCTCTCGTTCACACTTATAGGTATATCGGAACTCTCACTCCCACATTCCAGCGAAAGTTCCGATATACCTATAAGTGTGAACGAGAGATATGATAAAATGATTGATGACGTAGTTTGCACGTTTGTAATGGCTCTACTATAGTGATATAATAAAATAACATAGAAGTAATACTCACAAAACCGGCAACACAAGCAACGGGGTAGCGTACAGCAACGAATGCAACCAGTGCTGCCCTCTACCCACGTACATGTAATAGTAGAGCACAGCGAACAACACGTATAGCCCCACAGAGTACGCCATTACGTAGCCCAGCACGCGCTTGTGGGTCTGTTCTTTATACTGGTCATCTTGTTCGATAGCTTTGATCTTGCTTTCAAGTCGCTCTAGGACTTCAGATGTCGTTTTTTTACGCTGGAAAATGGACTTTGTTGTTAGTGGGATAGAGTATGAATTAATATAAGGCTGATTGGACGTTGTTATCTATACTTCTACACTAATCTATACTAGTAATATAAAGCTGAAGAGTTCATTTGTTTGGATGAGCTAATCTCAGGAACTACTGGACCGATTTGAAAAATTCTTTCAGTGTAAGATAGTACATTTATCGAGGAAGGCTATAGGCTATATAATATCACGCTAAGATGAATAGGAGAGGAACAGCAATAAAAAATATTGTCAAAACGGCAATTACGCGGGGAGAGCCGCGAGCGATTGCTAATGCAACATATTTTTATCCGATTGCCCCAGGTTAATTTTCGAGCGTAGGTGTGGGTGGATGTACATGTCTCTGGCACGCTCTACAGCATAAACGCTTCGACAGATTTGAACTACTTATACTATATATTTTTTATTCGGCGCACCTAATCGCCAGTAAATTTTAGCAATCGGGTTTTTTTTCTATTCATTTTAAGACTAGAAGACAGTGCGAACGTTTATTTTGCCTCTAGTAAAAGCTCGTCAGCTGGTCCCTTAAAATCGACAATAGCACCATTTACCAGGTCCAATTATGGTCCTAAACCATACTCAATCCTATCCATGCATACAAACATACGTACACACAAATCGTATGAACCTTACGCTCCATCTACCGTAGTAAGGTATTAAACATTACCTATATGAAATACGATTTATAGACAAAACTAACACATCAAAATTTAATACGTTCGTTCCGTTCTTAATTTTTAAATAAGAAAGTCCACATGAATCTTTTAGAGCATGACTGGTCCAGTTCTCTTTGTTATCCTCTCCAATCGAAAATATGATTTATTGCTTTGTAATACAGCTTAATTTTCAGCGCCCAATACCTCGTACTTTCAAAGTTGTTTCAAAACCTCTTTCTAACCAGCCAGCATTTCTAAGAGGCTCGGTGAAATTAAAATGAAATGTCGTCTGAAACTGCTTTTAAATTATTCAAGAACTTAATCTTAATTTACGTACCCGCATTTTAATTAAATAATACCGCAGTCAAAGTTTAATTATATACTTCATCTTCAGAACTAATGGTTCAATAAACGAATTTCAAAACCTATTACAATCTATAATGTTAATACATGAAGACTACATCTTCCGGTACAGTTTTAAGAATTTACGTACAAGTTGTCATTTTTGAATTTGACATAGTCAAAGTTTATATGGAGAAAAAATAAACAAACTTAAATTTCATGCATACGTGTTATAAATAGGTACATTTAACTTGAGTGTTCGAAACTAACAGTTTTTGAACTCATTTTAGTCTTATGTTTATAAGGAAATCTATGAGTTATGAGGCATCGATGACGTAATAGGCAATACAATGACCGCTGAAGCGTTCAGAGCATTACGACAGGTGTTTATAAATGTATCATTGTGTATAGGTGGCGCCCGTCGTCATGCATGGACAAACATTGAATGTAGGGCTGCTGTCCATCCAGGAATCCCCGGATATTCCCTAGTCACGGGTGTATCCCGGTGGGGTTTTCAAAAAGTGTCCAGGAAAATCTCACGTACTTTTTATCTGGATAATGCCGGTGAATTGACAGATAAATATAATCAATAAAAAACTGGGTTTAACTTAAGGACCCTAAGCGCCTCTGAAAACTTAAGAGGACCCAAGACTTGGTGAAATAAGGGTTTTAAATTTACTACGGAACCTTAGTGTTTATTTTCTTTGCACATTCTTTAAAAACTTCCCAAGAAAATACCATGATTATGTTCAAATATTCGGGACTAGCAATTTTCCCATTTTCGCAATATTTATTACTGCTGCTCCTCTCCTATTCATCTTAGCGTGATGTTATATAGCCTATAGCCTTCCTCGATAAATGGGCTGTCTTACACTAAAATAATATTTAAAATCAGTCCAGTAGTTCCTGAGATTAGTGCGTTCAAACAAACTCTTCAGCTTTATATTATTAGTATAGAAGTATAGACATGGGAAGTTTTACCCAAGAATGGCGCTATTTAGATGATGCCAGCCCTAATTGAATGGTGAATGATATTGAGTGATTGATACACTTGACAGCACTCTTGACTGATAAAGATATAATATGGTGTAATTCGAACAGTGTATGTAACGTTTCAATGGTTTATTCTACCTACATAATTATTGTTATTTCTGGTTTTTTTTTTTCTCATTTCCAGAAGTCTGGAAAGTGTAGTCCTACACTTATCGCACACCTAGATAAACAGTAGCAAAACTCAAAATTTCACTTTTTAGGTGACTTTGGAGTACCTACACGTAATTTTTGACGCAGATTCTGACAATGGCAATTTGATTTTAGGTAAGTTATTTTGAGTTGTGCTACTCTTTATCTATAGTATGTTATATAAGTTATATAAGAGCCGACTATCTTTAAGAGTTGGTTTCTAAAAGCGAGAAGATTATTTTAATCTACTATATTGTTGAAAGTCTCAAACAATGACCAATGGAATAAACAATATATATTTACAAATACGAATCGATAAATATATCGAACGAGCACATTGTTTCACAGGTACGATGACGCATGGGTAACGGGGTAAATAAACTTTCAATATGAATTGATTGAATAGAATATAAAGCTATATGTACACGAGTGTATGATTTCAATAAAAAAAAAAAACAAAAAAATTGCGGTTGAAATAAATTAAACTTATTATTATAGGTAACTTTTCTGATCTATCATTAACTCTTTACATACAATGTTCTCTTATAAAATTAAAATAAAAAATCCTTTCCTTATTCATTAATTTTCCTTCCTTTACTTTGTTCTTTTTCGCAGGCAAAGCCACGGGCGTTGTCTAGTTTATCATTATGCCCAACTCTCAGACCAAAAAGTATACAGACTCAGGTCTCAACATAAAAGTGAGGTAATTTTTTTTTCCTTTTTTTGCGATCTGACATACCTACGTCACAGAGCACGGAGTGCCGAGCAATAAGCCAAGAAACGTTATCTTTTGTTATTTACGTTATGTCTTTTTCGTCCTATACTTTTTTGTTCCTTAGGCGAAGGTCTATACTTTTTTTTTTGAGGTCTAACTAGTCACAATATGCCCACTTTTTATAATGCAAATTCTCATAATTATACAAATTAAAAAGTTCACAAACGAAATGGCAAGAAAACTGATTTCAAATGAACTTTGTAAATGTTACTAAAATCTCATATGAATTTTCTATTTCATCTAATATGCATTTCAAACAATCATGGCCGGTCCCACGCTAGCAATCAAATATATTTTTATTCTCGCATACGCTAATAATAAAACTGTAACGGGGCCAAATCTGCTAAATGGATACGTCTTTTTGCTAATTTTAATGTAGATATAGTATTAATGGGAAATATCGTTATATCAGAGTTCCCTATGTCGTGGGTGCTATGGACAAAATACACATACAAAGAACAAAAATTTAAGGTCATCATCAGAAATCGAACCTGGGACACTTAGAACGGCTGTCTAGTCTAGTCTATGCGTTGTCTATAACAATAACGTCAAAATGAATCCTTGTGGTGAGGCTATAAGCGTATAGCGTCATTATCTATTCAACAGAAGTGTCGCACAATCTCAACTATAATTTCTTCTTGACCGATAGATCCGTAAAACCGTATTGAATTGGTATTGATGTCTTATGCCTGTTAAATAATGAACCTTGTCAGACAACGCCAGTGGAGGGGAAGTAAATTGGGGGGAAGGGAGGTGGTTATAGGTTACTTAACTTACAAAGGAAAATTACAGGTAGATTTGGCCATAAATAACTTTCGTATAAGTACATTTTTGGATATTTTAAAACATTAATAATAAACATGGCTAGACTTAGAAGTTTGGTTGATTTTCACCTCAGTAAGTATATTACTATAAATAAACATAATATAAACGCTAACCCCCGCAGTAGCATTCCTTGTGTCGCGGGTAGCATGTACAACACAAATAACACAACACCCATGACCCGAGAACAAACATTTATCTGTCACATAAATATCTGCCCCGGCCGGGAATCGAACCCGGGACCCCTCGCTTCGCAGGCAGAGTCACTACCAACTAGGCTATGGGGTCGACTATGGTACTTCTAAGTCCATATGTTCGTTTTCACCTCCTCCAATCTTTGGCAATGTCCATGTGTTAAATAAAATCAATCAATTTACAACTGAAATCAAATTGATTACACTACAACTTTTAAGTTTACGTAATATTATTGCAAAGTATAAAAACTTGCATAAAATTTGCATTTCAAAGCCCATACTGTGAATTATATTACCAATCATGAGTTGGCAGAAATGTTAACACAACATTTTATTTGATTGATTTCTCACAAATACCTGGTCACTAACACCTAACTTTTGATATATTGTAACATCATGGCATAACAGAAAATACTAAACAAATGAACATTAAAGTTATGATAAATAACAGAATAATGTTTATTTGTTACACCAAGTATTGCTGTACATGCTCCATAGAATACTGCCTTTTTTTAATAACATACATTGCAATAATACATATTTATAATTTGTTTCTGTGCACTTAAATTACCAGGTTTGATTCCTGCCAGAGACAGATATTAGAAGACAAAATTTTGTTCTCAGGACATGAGCATTGATGTCATATCATAAAACTGGTTATGCATATTAAACTACAGTATTAAATTTTTATTTTGTTTATAGAATCAAAGCAAAAAATACATGTGCTGAACTTTGAACAGGGTAACAGCAAACATCTTTTTTTAATGCAAAGCTATGGAAACTTTTGTTTTAATTCACAATCATGCTACAAATCTGAATGAATATGTACCAATACACAATGAGTTTATTACTTGAATATAAGAAAAAGAACTAAAAAGTTAAAAAGTGCAAAATTTCAAGTCCCTACTGCTAACTGTTGTAGAGTTCAATCGTCTGGAGCTAATCCTGGTAGCAGTATCACATCATGCTTATTATAAACATGCATTGTCATCAGGACTAGACCAGTGTATAAAATTTTAGCTCAATCGGACACTGGGAAGTGGGTGAAATTTAGCTTGCAAGATTTGATTACAAACACCGGGACAGGTGAAACTAAATAAAAGCTTGTAAAAATAAGAATGTGTAACACTTATTTCAGACACCTAGAAAAGGTGAATATAAGATTTTTAACTTAATGTTTATCTCATTGAGTGACAGAATGTGAGATACAAAGATAAACATGACATTATGAAATCTAGGCCAATCTTACTATTAAACAACTTTTTTATAGATATTTTACAACACAAGCATTATAACTCAATCAAGGAATATAAAAATCTAATTATGAGTAACAAAATCCATTAAGATTATCCAATTAACCTGACATAATTAATGTCCAATCTGTGGAGGTGATATAAGATTTGTTTTTGTTAGTTGATGAATTAATGAATAGCCTCTGCCCATTAATGGCCCACTACTGAGCACAGGGTCTCTCCTATTAACTAAGCAGACCTTAGAACAGTGGT